>PVLD010002231.1:14448-172133 GCA_004027595.1 Dinomys branickii
GGGGGGGGGGGGGGGGGGGGAGCCCTGGGGGAGCTTATGGTCTGAAACGTGCAGGAGTGAGAAGTACTTGTGTGTGGGGGAGGGAGTCTGGTAAGTACTGTAGGAGAGCCTACTATGTGCCAGGGCCTACTATGCTTTCTTCATTAGTGGTTGTGTGAGTTGGGTAGTGTTACCCTTGTTTCGTAGGTTAGGAAGCAGGTTGAAAGTCTTTTAAGTTACTTGCCTTTTAGGTCACTCTGCTGATCTAAGCCCAAACCTCCACTCTCAGGATTGTCTCCCAGTTGCCTCATAAATTACCCTTTAGACTAAGTCCTCTGGCACTCATGTTTTGGAATCTTGACAATGTTCAACTGATTCCACCAAGCATTTATCCAGCTGTGTGCCACACAGTGTGCTAGGTGCTATGGATACAGAGATGCAGAACCTGCTCCCTGGAGGTGGGGATTGGCTCCATCGTGGAGCAGGACATGCAGGGTGCAGGGCCCACATGGTTCCTAGCATTGGGTGTTATGGGAGCCCTGGGGCTACGTCTAGGAATAGGAATTGAGTTGAGAAGGATGGCCAGGTTTGCCAGTAGGTAGGAGGGCACCCCAGGTGTGCCTTGGAGGAATGACGCAGCATGTTGTGTGAGTCTGGCGTAACTGGAGTGCAAAGCATGCAGAACCTCAGGGATGAGCCTGGGGGCCTGTGTAAGGCTGAGCTAGGCGAGGGATTGGGGCCTTAGGAACCGCAGGAGGGGTGTTAAGCAAGAATGTGACAAGATCAGATTGGTGACTTCAAACAGTCCTTGTAGCAGTGGAGTCCTTTTTCTCACCTCAGAACTTGCTCAGGGATCTAGAATGTTTTCTTCCTTCTCCCTAGGTGGTTCTGGGTCTTGTGAAGCGGTTAAGGGTGCCTGCAGGGACGTGAACTTTCCAGTCTTGCCTCGAACCTCATCACCTTAAGCTTATCTATTCTTAGTTTGCCCCTGGGTTCTGGGCAAGAGATGTGTTTTCTGTGTGTGCTTTGTTCTTCCCCTTTTTTTGTCTCCTCTCATCCTGGGAAGCACTCAAGTACCTGGCTCAGTGCTGGGTTTAGAGGCTCTTATGATGAACCCTTGCTTTTGGCGGGCTTCCTGTAAGTTCTGAAACAGAATTGTAAGGACATGGACGGTGTCATATCAAGAGTCCATTGTGGTACTGTGCAGTCGCAGAAGACCACTTGCTGTTTGTTTGAACATCTTATCCTGCCCTCTCCCTTTTGTGTATCTTTTTTGTAACAGTGACTTCTAGTCACTCTTAAAATCTCGATACCTTTAATTATTAGGTGGGCTTCTTTTTTTGTTGATGGGGTTTTTCTCTTTCCTGTTTTTCCACCTGTATATGTGGCTTTGTGTGTCTTTGTATATGCTGTGTACACTCGTGGGTATATTTTGCCTGGTAAGTGAACATCCCTCTGTATCTTTGTGTGTATATATCTGAAGAGAGATAAAGAGAAATCCCCTCTTAGATTGCACCAGTACTCTTCTATTTCCCAGGCCTGGTATATGCAGGAACTTGGCATGTCATTTTCAAAGGAGCAGAGTGGTCCCCAAACCTGGCTGCATGTCAGAATCCCTCAAGAGCCTGATAACAGGTTCTTGAGTATATTGCAGAGATTGTGGTTCTATGGGTCCCAGAATTAGTATTTTTGCAGTGCTCCATGTGATTCTGAAGCAGCCTATCAAAAAATACCAGGTCTGTTGATGTTTTATAAGTTGGTTGGCAGCATATAAAAACGACTGGATGATTTTATTCTTTTGTGCGCTGATGGACCTAAGCTTGGGTGAGCATATGCACTCAAGCTAAATAACAGCTGCTACCACTTGTACACTGCTTTACAAATTCACAAGCTACATTTCACATATATTAGCTCATTTAATCTTCACAACAACCACACTAGGGAAATAATACTTTTATGCAAATACAGTGAAGTGATTAACATTTGGCCCGAGATAACAAGTCTCTGCTAGTGGCCGTGTCAGAGTAAGAATGAAGTGGGATGTCTAGCAACTGCCCATCTCGTTTTTTCTTCTGTGCCTGGGTCTGCTGTATGTGGGTGGCGTAGGGAGGTTGGAGCACGATCTCTCCACCAACTTTCCAGAGTTTCCTCACTCTTGGTGGGTTCCCAGGGGATTGGTGTAACGGTGGGAGTGCTAGGATGGGAACCACCTCAGATGCACTTGGAGAAGTTCATAAGGAGCTCGGGAGGCTCCTCTGGCTGGACAGAGTACCCTGGCAGGGAGGGTTCTCCCAATGGGTTGTTGTATCCAGTGGTTGCAGTAGCACTGGTTTAGGAATCGTTTGTTAGTGCAGAGATTGTTTCTTTCCCAGTAGGCGTTCAGATGGGACACGTGTCGATCATGAGGAGCAACTGGGAGTTTTGAGTGAGTTCAGTACACTAGATATCTCTAGGAAATGCTCATGCATAATCACAGGGAAGGTTCTTGCCTGGACAGGCTTAAGTCTTGGGGAAATTTTATCCTGGTTTCTTCTCAGTGTAGGGGTAGATAAGGGGGGATGATCCCATGGCTGGCACCCATATAACAGGAGACAGATGAATTAGAGAAAAGCAAAACAAATTCATTTCATCATAGTTTTATAGGACACAGGACCCTTCAGAATGAAGATCAAAAAACTCAGGTGAACTATCCATTTATATGTTCACATCTGATCGACGTTGGCTAGCTGTGTAGAAACCTGACTAGACAAAGGTGGTCTAATCTAATACTGATAGACTTGGCCTCTCTGTGCAGCACTCTTTCTTCCAAGTTATGGGCAGGGCTCTTTCTGGAATTCATGTCTTGTGATCTACTATAAGATAAGACAGATCAGAGAATTTCTTTATGGTCAGCTGCAAGACAGAAAAGCAGATTGGCGTATTTTTAGGTTTTATGACTTACTTTGGGGAAACACATTCTAGTTTCTATGATTCACTTTGGGGGAGAGAAATTCTAATTTCTCTGCCTTGTCTTGATTAAAGGCTGAAGAAGGAAGAGAAAATAGGACAGGAAAAGTTAAAAAAGAGACTATGCTTCTGAGTCCTTTCCTTTGGATATTGTTCGCTGAGCTCAAGACCAGCATGGTGGAGCTGTTAGCTTAGTTTCCAAAGTAAGAACAATAGATTCTCTGCTAAAATCTTCAGAGAAGTTGGGAATGGTGTGGAGAGGTGAGAAGGCTGGGAAGGGCCCAATTCTTAAATTCTGTGGGGTACACTGCCTCTGAAGGGGCCCAGATCAGGTTTGTTTCTAATATCTCAGCGTCTTGTCCTCCTTTCTTCACTACCCTAGGAAGGGTCCCCTTTTACCTACAGATGGCATCTCCAGAGTAGGCACAGTACAACCTGTGCCCGTTTGTCACAGTGTAAGTGGTGTGGAAAAGACATGCCACACTCCTGTTTCAAGAAAATGAATTGGATTTTTTTTCAGTTTCAAGGGTGAATTCTATTATTAGCTCAAGTAAAGATTTCTTTAAATTTGACTTTTTAATGTTGATTCGATTTTAATACTGGTTCCCTATCCCCAAATTATTCAGCAAAGCTCTAACTTCTAATTGAAAATCATGTAACAAGTTTGATGTTTTAATTCAAACTGCATTTTAATGATAAATACTCTATCACTGAAAAGGACCTCAAAAAGGTTTTCATTTCTTTTCTCTTCTGCCATTTGTTTGCCATTTGGAGAATTATACAATAACTGACAGACATTTTAAAAAAGAGTAAATTTGCCTTTTATTTCCAAGAAACTAAATTTAGTCCAGGGGCTTAGAGCTTAGTAAAAGCAAAAGAATTTTAGGCCTGAGGGTAATTTCTGAGGAAGGTATTAGAAATTTAAGGGCTTTGAATAAAGTGCTGCAGGCTCATGTAAATGTGTTGGTTTTGTACTAGAAATACAGCAAATACTATTAGAAGATAGCTGGTCTTTTTGGTAGCATTTGCATACTGCCAATGCCTTGAGTGTATGACACTATTGTTTTATTCATCATTTAGTAGGTAATTCCTCCCATTAAAAACGTTACGCATTTTACAGGGAGACCTTGTTAATTTACTGATGCTCAGTGCATGCACACTGGACTCTGTCCAGGGAATTTTGACTCAGGCATGACCAGTGGCAACCCATAGTCAGGGTCATGTTTGCCCTTTCTTCTGGTTTCCCATCTGAGGCAGGTCCCCAGAGGAGCTGTCATGAATGCTGTTACCTGGTGGTTCTAAAATGCTACTTGGTCCTGTAGCAAGACTGGGCAATGTGCAAGGAGCAGGTTGGAATCTTAGGTTTTTAGGAAATAGCCTGTTCTTGTTTTCTAGCTAGCACCAGATAGCAATAAGCTTTTCTTATTTTTCATTTTTATTTATTTTTAAGCAAATCCTGAGCCCTCGTCCCTCAGACTGGTGAGAATTTGCTCTGGGTCATTTCTGGCCTGCCCTAGGTTGTGACAAGGTCCAGGGGGCTGGTGCACAGTGTAGGTGTCTGATGCTGCTGAGGTCCCTGCTCACTCTCACCTTCCTGGGCTGCTGTCTCCCTCAGGCCCCGGGAGCCCACAGCTCTCTATTCTAGGGGAATGTATTTAAGTGGGCATGGGGGCCCCTCTTGTCCTTAACTTTGTTCCTCTATGTGGCCTGGCAGTTTGGGAAGCAAAGACCAAGAATCTCTTGCACATACTTCATTATCCAGAGCCGTGGAATTAAACCTTCAGTAAAAAAAGTCAGAGAAAATGGAAAAATCAGTTGGTGCCTTGTCATAAGCCTCTCCAATCTGTCCACACGTGCCCTTCTTCAGCACTTCCTGTTTGTAGCACTGAAAAGTACTGATGTGCACTTACCAGAGGGCATTGCTGAGGCTGCTGTTGGCTGATGCCTAAAGCCCAAGTTTCCCGCACAGCCTGCTGTTCATGCCACCTGACCTGGTGCCTTTGCCATACCTGCGTATCCCGCATTTCCAAGAGTCTTACCCCTTATCAAGCTTGTGCCTTTGCTTGATTTCTAATATTCACAGTTTTGTCACTCTTTCAGGCTGCCTCAAAGTCCCCAACGTAGTTTTGGAAAATGACCTGAATTAGGAAGCAGGGACAGATTCTCAGCTCTAATCTTAGGGAATGAGTGTGAACCCTGCCATGGCTTTTGCACATCTCACCCCAGAGACCCGGAATGATGGCTTGGCCATCTGTTTGCGGAAGGGAGTCTGGATGTACCCTGTGCCCTCTGCACTGGCTGCTGGTGCTTCCCATGGCCTCACTCATCCTGAGCGGGTGGCCAGCTTCCTCCTGCCCTGGTACTCACTGCTTGGTGGAACAGGGGGATAGAGTCTGACCCCTCTCGTCACATCCAGATCAGGTATAGTTTTACTGTCTATTCTTTCCTTATAGATATGGCAGCCATGACATCCCTTTCTGTCCTGCAGAGATCAGCGATAACTCAGATTCCTCTCCTCCCAGCTCATTCTCCCTAGCTATGACCTGGGACCGGCATACTATAGGCACAGTCTATCTCAACCTGCCTGCTCACAGTCTGAGTTGGTTCAGGTTAGTTGTGAACAGCTCTGAAGGGAGACCTTATGGCTATAAATAATTATACCACAGACACTTTGTGTCTATTACTTATCTCTTAATTATTTTACCAGAAATGCTAAACCCAAAAATAAATCAGCCTTTGAATCCTCAGATGTTGAGCTGATTAAAAAGAATCCCTTTGGGATCCTGAAGAACACACACACACACACACACACACACACACACACAAACACACACACACATACATATACATATGCACACATTGGTACCCTGGGGAGTTTTGCAGAAGCTCCTGAAATTTGCTGGCTCTGATATTTTGGTATTTCAGAATAAATGGCCTGATATGACCTTCTGGGGCAGCAGTCTGCATTTGGCTGTGGCTGCTGCCATCATAGGACCTGATGAGTACTAGGAAGCTGCTGGGGGCAGAGAGGACGAGAAAGCTGTGGTGTGAGAAATGTTGGTGCCACCACGGGTACCCTCTGTCCTCCTGCTTTTCCATTCCTCTCTTCCCGCTCACCTCATCACATTCTTCCTCCTGCTTTTACTCTTGTCCCCTGAAAGGCTAATGGGGCTGTAGAATCAAGAGCCCCAGGGTGCTGGGTGGGCAGTCCCAGGGAGCAGTCTTCAAGGTCAGAGCAGTCTGCCTAGCTGGTTCCAGCACAGTGCGGGACACAAAGCCTGTTCTTTCTCTTGGAAGGAAGTTGCTGCTCTGGGCCACTCTGAGCCATTCAGCTTTCTATCAGCAGGCGCTCTTATCTCTGGAAAGAAGAAGCCATCTGATCCACCGCCTTCTGGACAATGCTGATTTCAAGTACAAAGCTCCTTCTGCATACCATTTCCTGGAGACAAGATTAGGCACTTAAAAAAATAATTAAATTCTCCTTATGTCAGCTGTCATCTTAACTGGGAGCATTACACAGATCTTTCAAGGAAACACAGGGGAGCCGAGCACAGGCATGTGTTCCTGCCACTATTTTAATGCCCCGATGAAGAGAGCAGCCACCCCAGCTGCCTCCTTCCTGAGAACTCTGCTGCTGCTTAAACTCATTTTGCATCTCATTCCAGGCCAAGAGATGGAGCTGGTAGGACCCTGTCATCTTGACAAGCTCTCTCCAAAGAGATTAATCCATTCTAGTCAATGTCCTCACTGATACTTGGAAGTTAGGATTTTCTTCCCTAGTTGTCTGTGCTGAAGATCTGTGTTGCTTCTCTTATCATCTGAGAATACTGGCCATTCATGTTCCCCCCCAACCATAGGGGGACTGTCCAATCAATATTTATGTGCCCATCACTTGCAGCTGCTACACGCAGGCATAATGGATGCCAAATTCCTTGATGGCCATTGAAAAATTAGTGGGTGCCTGTATTCAGGCCCATTGTTTTCCAAGCATTCAGGGAGATCAGACTATGTGGTGCATGGATTAATTAAGCCACCCAGATAATTGGTTATTAATAGACAGCCAATTGATGGCTGCCAGCTGAGTGCTGAGTTGACTAATGTCCTTATGGTAGGCAGGTGGTCTTCCTCAGAGAGGAACTGGCTGAAAGGCTTGACTGATTAAAGGGTGAATCAGGAAAAGGCAAATGAGAGCTTGTTTCCCTTCACCCTGCCTATGGTGTTCTACAGTTTACAAAGCATTTGTATTCACAGATGCCTCATTTGATCCTTACTGCACCCTTGTGAGGTGGATGTTACTATTCATATTTTCTGAAGTACGAGGAATCTGAGGTTAGAAGAGGGAGAAGACTTTGGCAAGCTGGTCTAACTAGCAAGTGGACTTGAACTCATTCTTTGGACAGAAAATATGTGCTGTTCTGTGATGGCCATGCTTAATTTCTGCTTCGATTCCATACATATATACAGAATTAAATAGATTCTGCATATATGTATGTTAGACATATATCTTCACGTGGTCAAAAAGCAAGTGGTATTGCTGAGAAATTATGTCTTACTTTTGATAAAATATCCAGCATTGCTTTTCTCCCTACAGAAGATAACAGAGGAAGGGATTGAAGGATACAAAGAGCCTATCTTTGGGGGAATTGAAAGGTCAGGAGGACTTTGGGTTTTCTTTCAAGAGAGGCCAGATTTAACACACCCTTGGATTCTTCACTTGGAGCTGCTGGAGTTGCAGACCTGGTTTGGGAGAGACTGTCCCACCCATATCCCCCAATCCCATTATCAGGTGCTCGCTCCCTTTAGGCCAGGAGCTGGCTTGAAGGGTGTGGCTTTAGAAGATGAAGCTCTGCTGTCATTTTTGAGGCTTCTTCAACTCAGAAGACAGCAAGATTATAAAAGAGAGAAGCTACTGATCTAATCGCTTTTGTGATCAATGTGGTCTTCAAGCAATCAGAAGCAACTTACTTTTAGAGGACAAGTGGTATTTGAAAGAACATACTACATCCTGTTTGAAATGCAAGGCAAGTGTGTGTGGGGGGCAGGGACTGTGTGACTCTGGAGAGTGACTTGAGAAGATACCAGCATTATCTCAGACCTGCCTTCTCTCCTGCAAAGGGGCCCTCTGGGCTTGTGTGTGTCTGTTTTGCTGGTTAACATTGAGGGTCCACTGATAACTGCTCAGTTCTGCCTGGGGTATAGACTACTGGTTCTACTTACGGTGAGGGTGGTTTGGAGGTTGGATGTAATGCATTTGCTTAAACTTAGGAAAGGTTCAAGTTGGATGCCTGCTAGGGTCTCCCTGGCTATTTTGTCTGCAGTTTGGGTAAGCTGCTGAAGGGCATGTGGTAGAGCTTCTGTTATGGCCTGAATGGCCAATAATGGTCAGTGCTTTTCTCCAAGATTCTGACTTTTCCTCTCCTGTCCATTTCTCTCAAGCCTGGCTACCTTAAAGGGTGTTGTGCTTTTCAAGAACCATCTATGGAATAAGAACGAACAGAAATGTGAACTAAGATGACCCTGATGCTTCCCCTTTCTGCTCAGAGGCCCTGATGGCTTTTTCATCATTTACTCCATTCTGTATCGGGTCAACCCTGTAATTCTTTCTGGCTCCCTTCAAACTGGGACTTCCTCCTCTGCATTTTAGCTTTTCTCTTAAAACCAAGCATATACTTGGGAAACTTTTTTGGCAATGTCTACTACAACTGAAAATATGTATGTATCTATGACTGTGATTTTACCCTCCACATAAACCAACAGCAGTGCATATGCGTTTAGCTGCAGACTTCCACTCACTCCAATGGGAGTCGGCAGACTTTTTTGTTGATGGCCATATGATAGGCATTTCTTTTCTTTTTAGGTTACATGGTTTCTGTTTCAACTATTCAACTCTGCAATTGCAGTGCAAGAGACAGTGTATAAAATGAGTGGAGGAATCTACTACATCCTGCTTGAAATACAAAGCAGGTGCAAGGGGGTTGACTAATAAAACTTTACGGCCACTGAAATTTGAATTTCATAGGTTTTCCACATCTTGTGAGATATCGTTCTTCTATTGGTATTATTTTCAAATATTTATAAGTATAAAAGCCATTCTTAGTGTGTATGATGTACCGGGATGGGGGGCAGACGAAGTTTGGACTGCACGCTGGAATTCCACTTAGTGAAGCATAAGAATAGGCAAAAGTAATCTGGTTTTAGGAATCAGCTTTGTGTGGCTCTTTGTTGCGCACAGTGGCTGGAAGGGGTAGGGGTTTTTTTGGAGGACCTGGTGCTGTTCAGGTTCTTGATTTGGGTGGTGATGACGTACGTGTGTTCACTTTGTGAAAATTCATTGACTATTCTTTTTCTCTTTGTATACTCCCTAGAAGATTAAAAAAGAACTGAAATCATTGTGGAGCTGGAGTGTGGTTTTCAGATTTTAGCACCTCGTTTAAGGGCAGAGCCTAGCAGCAGTCTCCATTCTTTTTATAGCCACTGGTTTCTGTTTCTTGAATAAGAGAGTCTTTGGCGAAAGGTCTTGGTTTGACTTTGCAGTTTCCCAAATTGCGTTCCTTTTGGTTTAAAGGAAGATGTTTAACAATTGGGGTGGTGCAGTTGTATATGCCTTTCCGTTGCTGGACTGCAGGAAGATGAGGATCCTAGAGGGCAGCATAGTGGGACAGCCCTGGGGACAATGGAAATTGTGCATAGGATTTTGGTCCATAGCATAACTGGTCTGAAATCTATGTTTATGGGTAAAAGGTGGAGGCTTCATTGCAGAGAATGCAGTTACATGGTACAAGCTACTGGCTTACAGAAAATCAGGTTCTCTTTTTTTGTATCTGGCAAAAAAAAAGGTGGAGAAGTAACCCTGAGCCCCTGGTAAGTGCGGGGTACTTTGTGTGTTGGTCATCTGTGCTTTGTAACTGCCCTATACAGTAGGCATCATTACCTTTGTTTTTCAGGAAAGGAAAACCAAGACTTAGGGATGTTCAGTGACTGATTCAAGGTCAGGCAGCCTACAAGCAGGCGAAGATCTAGATTCCAAACCAGATCTGTCTGGTTCCAAAGCTGCTCATCTCTTTCCACTCTATTCTTTTTCCATTTCACCATACTCCCTCTGGGCTGGCTTCTCTCCCCATGTAGTCATACTGGAGCTGGTCTCTTCAACGTGAGGAGTTGAGTAATTTTTTCTTTACAAACCAGCCTCTAGACATTTTTATTTTGCTTCCCAGAATTATACACATTCTGTTTAGATCAGAAACTGTTGAATAAAATAGTTTGTATCCCAAGCTATCTCTTCCAAGATGACTCATTGTAAAACAATATTAAGGAGAACTTTACAATGTTTTCAGAGAGAAATGGGTTATGCTTTCAGCACTATCTGACATCCCCTTATGAGCAGTGCTTTGCTACAGGGGACTGCGAATCTTTCAGGTCTCAGGTTTGAAAACCATTAAACAGGAAGTTTCCACAGTACCACTTTCTGGAGAGTGCTGAGGTGCTTCGAAAGTGCCTCAAGACTGATTACAGAGGAGACGGTGAAGAATTAGTCAGCAGATGTTCAAAATATAAAGGCCAGAGTAGACGGCTAAAAATCTCTCCAGCATCACCCCTCAGAGAGGAATTGTCCTGTATCTAGCATAATAACACCAATTATTTGGTTGTTTGTGCTGAGGAGTTGAAAGCTATCATGTGCCGGGAAAATACTCAGCATGGAGCAGTAATTATAGATCAGCTGATAATATAGGCTGCATTGGTTTGACTGCTAATTAGATTATTAGCACTCAAAACAAATACCTACTATTAACTATAAATAAGCTGCATTTATGATATTTTCTACTTTTTAAATTTATTCCTTTTCCTGGTGTGCTATTTTCTTTCTCCTCTTTCTATGTCGAAGTTTCCCATTTCCTATTTTACCGTCATACTGAACATATTTGTTTATTGTACTGCCATTGAATGGTTTTCTTGATTTGTTCCAGCCTCAGCAGGGGGCTCAGATAGCTGAAAGGAATTCAGTGTCCTATGCTGGGGCCTTGATGGAATGTGGTAGGTCTTAGAAAGGAAGGCGGTACTACTTGGTGGCTGGATTCTGGTCTTCCCCATGGGCAGACAGTCTTTGTGACGGGTGAGAAATGGAAGGGTTTTTTTTTTCTCTTGTGAAATCAGGAGCAGATTAATTACCAAAGCAATGACTTTGTTGCTTTTTTGTGGCACATGAGTTTTGGCCATTGTTATTCTGGATTCATGGAGAATGTGGTGGGTATTCGGGCTCCTCAGATGCGTGAATTCCCCCATCCCTCCCCAACAGAGTATCTCCCTACAGTTGACTATGTGTCTGTCCCCAGCAGTTTACACTGGGGGACAGGCAGCTGCTTCCTGAATAAGCTGGTTCTGAGTTCTGAGGGTAGAGTGATCTGCAGGAGCCCTTGGAAGCTCTCCGGGATACCTGGAGAGAGAATCTAGGGACAAGGAGAACTCTGGCTATGTCCTCCACAAGTGGTATGGGTGACTCTCAGGTGCCCTGCATGAAATATGAGAAGTGAAATTTGTCAATGGCCTCCTTTACATGTCAGGAGTGGATATAGAAAGAAAAGGTTTCTTTTAGGAGAAAGCTAAGGATTTTATTTGTGTAAGTCGTTCATTTTTCACAGCCAACCCAAGAGGTGGGCAGGCTGAGATTTCAGTGGATGACAAGACAGTTGTACTGGTTGCTTAAGACTGGTACTTTTCTTATTAAACAGTGCTAGCCTCAGGAATGCACCTCCCAAGGAGCCCAGGAGCCAGGCAGCCACAGGACCTAGTTACCTGCTGAGGTCAGGGACTGGGGCAGGGTCTGAGCAAGTGGAATGCAGGGAGGGCACATACTAGCTATTAAATTTTTCTCTTTTGAATATTGTCTTTGGATGATATATGGATCATCCTTGTTTTCAATAAGGAACTTGAGGTTCCTAAGGGTCTAATAACTTGCCCATGTTAATAGTGCTTATAAATGGTAGAAATAAGACCAGGCTGAGGTGCCACTGGGATATTTGGCCAAGAGAGAAGGATGCGTGAGCTCCTTGAAAGAGTTTCTCCCTTTGAGGGTCTATCTAGCGTGGCAATGCAGAGTGGGCAGAAACACCTATGCCAGGCTACTGGGTCAAGTTCATCTATTCATCCAGCCAACTCTGAAGCACAGTGTATGTTGTGAGGGTGGGTGCAGAGATGCCTGTGTTGGGTGGGGTTCTGCCTGCCTTGTCCCTTGTAAATTCTGAGGGAGGAGTGGAGTGTGACACAGTGGTGTTTTGCTGGCCCCTAGCCATGTCTGTCTCTACTAGTCTGTGCCCACTGCACTCTGGGATGCACTGATATATTACTGAAAAGAAAGAACTGTGTCCTGGAGATGACTGCTTAATGGTGGAAGGGACTGCAAGGTGGATAGGAATCTTTTTTCTCTTTTGAGTCAAAGTGTAATGTGAGTCTGAAGGGATGGAGAGAATCTTCCCAGAGCTTCATAGGGATAAAAGTTGGAGACGGTTGCTTTTGAATTTACTTGGAGTTGTTCTGCAAGATTGACTTTCTCTCCCTGATCACGTCACTCTTCTGTTAGCTCAGAAAACTGTGGTTGAAGTTTAATCTCATCCTTAAAGCTGTTTCACTAAAATAGGAACCTGTTAGTCCACAGGGGCCCTTATTAGAAGGAGAAGGATTTAGGGCGGTCTTTTAAAGTCGTTTTCGTGATTTTTGAAAAAGCATTTGCCAGGATCCACTTGTTCCCAAAGCATCTGCTGGTTCAGAAGCATAGAACTGATGAAAAAGAGAAGGGGAAAGGAAAAAGTGCTTCAGGAGAGAAAGTAGTCTGAGCAACCCACTTGTATGGAGCCAGTCAAGGGCACCTAGCATAGGTGCTGTGCTGTGTTAGGCAGCTACACCAGGGGTCAGCCCGCGGACCAAACCCAGCTCCACTTTCTCCTCGCTTTTTGTGCGGTCTGTGAACAAAGAACGCTTGCTATCCTCTCAGATGGCTGGAAACAACTCCAAAGAAAAATATTTCATGATGAAAATTACAGGAAGTTCAAATTTTATTGTCCCCCACTAAAATTTTATTGGAACACAGCCACACTCTTTCCTTTAAAAATTGTCTGTGGCTGCTTTTGTACTATAATGGCAAAGTTGAACAGTTGTGGTTTGGATTATGGAATCTATGGTTGTTTGTAAGAACTCTTTGCTTAACTATGACCTAGGTCTTTGCTTCTCGAAGTGTGTGATTCATGGAACCTGGCTGTTAGTGTTGCCTGTAAGTTTGTTGGAAATGTGGGAGAATCTCAGGCTACTCTAGGCTTACTGATTCAAAATTTGCTCTTGTAACAAGGTGCTCTGTATGCAGTGAAAATTTGACATCTGTGTACGAGGTGAAGCTCTTGCATATAACATGCCATGTAAAACATACTCCTCGAAATGAGACCAGTAGCTAGTGCCACATTTCCTTACTTACTTAGAGTTAATTTTATGCTTAGCTTTTCTTCTCTCTGGGTTGTGGGGATTCTTCCCCTACTTACAGCTTCACAAGGATGGAGGAGGATCCCTTTCTGCCAGGTAATGGGGGAAGAGTCTTTAAACTTTCAGGCATCATGATCACCTTTGCAGGGTTGGTTACCAGCCCTTTATCATCCTGTTGCTCTTGCTCCTGGGTTCCTGATGATGACAGGATGCCCTGGGGCAAGGGGCTGGCCTCAGTCCTGGTGCCTTCACCCCATTTCCTTGGGCTCTAATTAATACCCTCAGCCCACCCTAGCACTCTCAGGTTGGCTACTTTCTACTCTTTCTGCACTGAGAAATTCCACCCCATCCCCCATTCTCAAAGACACTGTATTTTTTCTTTCCCCTCTGGGCTTGTTAATCTGTAAGTATAGACTGTGGGAAAGATAGAAGGTGGACTGTTTCCTGCTTTGTGCACAAGAATATACTTTCCAGGGAGCCACAGGACCTGGTTATCTGTGGAAGTTGGACCAGGTGAACACAAGCAGGTGCAATGCAGAGGCACATGCACGTAGATGTCCCTGTTATCTTACTATACCTATGCCATGTTCTGAGGCAGCTGAAGGGACCTGATCAACAGTCTAGGACAGAACTTCCGTAGGATTTCTTCCTGCAAGTCCGTAGGCCAGTTCTATAGGTGCTAGGGAAAGGGAGATTGAGTGGGCACAGGCTGGAGTGAGGGAGGTCTTCCTGAGGCAGGGTGTTCAGCAGTCATAACCAGGGATTCATGGAAACCAAGAATGGTCCAGAATGGAAGAACTTGAAAATAAAGCCATTTGCTTATTTTGTTCTAAAATGAAAATGTGCCTGAAAGTAAACAGATTCTCCCAGTTGGAAACATCATGCTCTACTCACTGGGGACTTTACTCAGTAAAATGTTTTGGATTTAAGGGTTTTAACTGCTCAGAGCGTGCCAGTTGCTCTGAAAGGGCCAATTCAGTGAAATTTGAACTTGGCATTCCCTTGCTCTTAGCCTTCCGGCCTAAGTGAGAATTGCTGTGAATGTTCCATATTTCTCAGCAAGGTTGATTTGGGCTCTTCTGGCCTACCTATTTTCATCTTTAATTCATGTTGCTGCTGTTAGGGAAATGCCCTGTGGGGAAATCATCTCTACCGATGATGCCTTGGCAGAGCCAGGGCCAGAAATTACTTAGAATGTTCTGTACTGGAAAGGGTGGGTGGGAGGAGCTGCACATCTAGAGTTCAGAAGGCCCAAGTCCAGGTGCATTAGCTGTGAAGACATCCTGGCTAGCGCTAGCCTGGAACAATTCCTCCTTTTTGTATGCATCAAGTGGCCCAAAGGTTGATGGATCTTTTGGTGTTATCTGAAGTATGTGGCTAACCTGCTGTGCCTGCCTTCAAGTTGCCTTCTTGGGAAGCTGGACCTGCAAGAATATTACAGATGTGGAAACGCATATAGGATGTACCAACTTTGAAAGGAATATTAGGATTCCAAATTGTATCCACAGTAGGATTCCATTTTGTTTAAAACAAGATACATACTGAAAAATGTCTTCGTGAGAATTTTAAAATGGGCTTTAGTCTATGTTACATTTCTCCTTGCAGCTTACGTATTTGTCTTCTTGCCACTTCCTCACACTAATCAACCTCTATCACCCCCTTTAGAGTAAGCAGCATAACAATGTGGGTTCTCAAATTTCCATGCCTTTCTCTGTGCACTGTGTAATCATGTATAGACATGTATAGATCTGGTCACTATTGAAAAGAGTGAAGATGGGTTGTATTATGTGTGTTTTGCATCTTTGTCTTCATTGACTTCTACCTCTCAGAAATCCTCTGATCAGCTAGCTCGTCATTTTTAATGACTACATAATTCTCTACGTGTATAAGCATAGTTTATTTCATTCAACTATTTCATCTACCCTGGTCACTATAGTGCTCCAAATAAGTGCCCATGTGCCTGTGTTCTTACATATTGGTGCTTTTGCTTCTCTGGGATTGTTTTTTAAGGAATTCTGAGTAAAAAGAGTTGTGTAATTTTTATCTTGATAGATATTTTAAAGCTGCGTTATAAAGCAATATAATAGTCCACATTTCCATTGGCCATGTATTCCAGAACACCATTCCCTTTGGTAAAAATTTGTCTTTTTTATTTTGCCAGTCTAAAGTGTATAAAATGGAGTCCAACTGCAATTTTATGTTCCTCTGACACCTGAGTGGTTGAGTATGTTCTCAAATATTTATGTCCTTAAGGATCTGCTCTTCTCTGAAGTGCCAGCCTGTTCACATCTTCCATGTGTTTTTCCACTGATCTGTTCCTCTTTATTGGAAATAGTGGGAAATCTTTGTAGCTTTTGGTTATAGAAATCTCTTTACTGGTCATTAAGTATTATAAACATTTTTCTTATATTTGTTATACTTTTGACTGTTGAAATATCACCATGGAAATTTTTTGAAAGTATTTCTATATGGTCAAGTATGTCTTTCTAAAAAATAGTGTTCTGTCTTGGTTAAAAAGACCTTCCTAGTTTTAAGTGATGTATAAAATATTAGCAGTTTCCTCTTTTCTATAATTTTTGAAAAAACCTTAAACCTTTGGTCTATCAAAGATTTATTTTTATGTCAAATATAAGATTGGAATTCAATTCTTGTTTTCTTCCACATGGACGGTTACTTGTGTCAACATCATTAATGTTGTCATATGTTTGTCATATGTTAATTCCTCATAAAATTGTATTCTAGTTCTGGGAACTGAATGCTGTTCTCCTGGCCTACTTATTACTTACTATGACAACACCATACTTTTTAGCAGAATTTCATTATTACGTCCGATGGTTATTTTTCTCAGTCTAATGTATTTCAAAAATACAAAATCTTAGAATTAGGCTGGTGATGCAGCTCATCTGTAGAGCTCTTGCCTAGTATGCATATGCCCCTTGTGTTGATCGCCAGCACCACACACAAAAGATCAGATCACTATAAAATGAGTTAAATTTATCTTTTCTTTGTGAATATTTACCTTGACTTTTTCCTTATCTTGTCTTGCCTCATTCATGAGAACAACGAAAATAAGATATCATGGCAGCACAAGACTCACTTTATTTTGATAAAAAGTGTTCATTGTTTACTATTCACTTTTATTAAATGTTATCATATTTCATAGTTTCCTTATATTTAAGTTTTTAAGAATGTATTTTGGACTTTTGTCATCTTTTGGTTGAATCATAGACTTTTTTCTCTCATTGATGTATTTATTTGATTTCTCTGTGTTGAACCATCCTTGCATTTGTGAAATCAAACCTGTTTAGTTTATTTTTATGTATGTACTGAATTTTATCTGTTGACATTTATTTGGAATTCTGACATTAAGAGTATAACTGCTTCTACAAAATGAATGAGTTTTTTGTTTTAATTTCATGTCGATGTAGTTTAAGTAACTTCGGCACATGTATTACTTAATGGCCACATAAAACTTTATTCAGCTGTTACACTATCTGATCCTACTAGTTGTTCCCATGGTAGCTATTTGATCACTTTTCCAACATCTTCCATGGTGTGATGGTTACTTCAAACTGCTCACCAAATTCTAGTGTCTCCTTTGCTTACAAGGAAACATTGTATTTCTCATTCTCCCTTGAATTAGGTGCACAATAGCCTGGGATGAAAATTATGAGTTTTACTTCCAGGCCAGACTATAAAACCTCTCATGTGCATTCTGTTCTATTGTTCTCCTTCCACATTAATGCTGATCACAAAACTGTAGGGGGTGTAAGGCCACATGACAAGTGGAGTATTGGTCTCCAAGTTACTAATGGAAGAAAGGTTCCCTGTTGACCAGAGAGCTGCTTGAGAATATTTTGTCAGTAAAAACTTCTGCCACTCCTAAAATGTGGAGACTATTATTACAGCCTAGCCTACACTGTTACAGATGGTAACTAGTCTTTTCACATTTTCCTCTTGCTTTGCCAATTAGTATTTATTAGTAAATTATCCATGTTCTTCACGTTTTCAAGTTTTTCCAGTGTTGCACAGAGTGTTCCCCCAGAGACCTCTATTTGATATCTATGCTTACATCTCCAGTTACATTTCTAATCATAGACATTTTACCCTTTCCTAAGCCAACTTGTAAGGAGTTTGTCCGTCTTATAGGTATTTTCAAAGGACCAGTTTTTGGAGTTCTATACCTTCCTACAGTAGTTTCTCTCTTTGCAGAATGCTTATTTTTCAGGTGTTTCCATGAGTCACTTGCGTTTGTTATTTCAAGTCCCTTTGATACTGCCTGTCTCTCTCTTCCTTTCCTCCTTCTCTCCGTTTCTTCCCTCCCTCCTTTCTCTTTCTTTTTTTCTTTCTTTCATCTATCTTTTCATTAATTTAACTTTATTTGTTGTTAATTCATTCTACAGGACTTTGTTTTTCAATAACCCTCTTAAAAGTTAGGATCTATAAGATCATTTCTTTTGCATGTCACATGTGCTCTGGTAATCTGTGACTTTGGTAATCCTTTTCCTCTTTTCATTTTTTACTGGTTAGTCTTTTTAATTTTGATATTATGTTTGTCAAAAAATTATCTAGGAGTATGTTTCTTAATTTCTAAGTTGTTAGAATTTTTTGATGCTTTTAATTTATTTGTAATTTTATTGACTCAAGAGAAGAGAATATGGGCTATCAATCCTCTCCTTTTCAAATTTCTTAAGTTTTTATTGTCAACTCAGTTTTTGAAGTGTTTTTAAAATATAAAATGAGCTCCTAAATATTGTTTATTTGATAGTTATAAAATGTTCTGTATGTACATATTAAATACATTTTTTTTGATTCAATTTATCAATGTCTGTCTTTGCTTATGTCATTCTTTGGTTTACTAGATTTGTCTAGTGCTGAACTCATACTCTGTAAATTTAATGTTATCAAAATCTCTTGCCATTAAGAATTCTAACTTTATGTTCTTTAGTGTTATTTTATTTCTAGAAATAGATGATTCAAGTTGTTCCTTAACTTTCTACCTTATCATGTATTAGTAGTGTCTGCCCTGCTTTGTTTTCATTTGCATTTATCTGCTATTATGTACTCTTTATTACATGAGAAATGCTTCTTGTAAATCATGCATAACTTCCTGTTGACCAAATACCTGTTTTTCCCTTCAATCCAATATGTTGTAATTTTATTTTATTTTATTTGTATATTTTTGTGGTGTTGGGGGTCCAATCCAGGACTTATGCATGCCATGCAAGTGCTGTACTACTGAGGCATACGCCAGCCCTTATGTCTGAATTTTAATAGGAATGTTCAGTTTACCATAATTAGGAAATAATTGATATAGTAGCTGCTATTTACTTTTCTTTATTTCTGTCTCTCCCCATTTTAATACTGTCACTGGTTTGCCCAATTTTCAACTTTTTCTTCTTTAAAATTGGATATTTTACTATACTCCCTATGTTCACTGTTACCTTTCTTTTATGCAAATGCATTCAAATGCACAGACACAGAAGTTATGAAAGATGACCTCCTCCTAACTTTTACTCATTCATTCATTATCATTGTAATAAATTAAAATTTTCAGGAGTGCTTTCACGCCTCCATACTTTCTAACTCTAATAGCAAATGGGCCTGGAGAAATCTAGTCATCCCACCTTCTAGGACACCTGATTCCTAGGTTTTGCTGAGATCATTTAAAAATTCTAGAACTAAATATCAAGTGTTTTTTTTTTTTCAGAATGCACCCTTTTTTAGGTATCCCCATTAGACCTTTGTATTTCCTATTTCCAGCCACTTTGCTATTGTCTTCTTAGACCTATCTGACTGGGAAAGTTGTGAGGTTCAGCCCACCACTGTTTCCTGCTCTCATCATCTCACCCATCTTGAACACATCAGGTTTATTTTTTTATTTTTTTATTTTACTTTTTGCGGTACTGGGGATCGAACTCAGGACCCTGTGCTTGCTAGGCAAGCGCTTATTCTGCTGAGCTATATCCCCAGCCCCCATCTCACCCATCTTGAGATTTCTGTTCGAGTTCATTCTTTCTTTGATTGGTGATAGACGATAGCATGTGTGGTTTATATTTCCTGTGAACTCTGTGTTTTCACAAATAGTCTATAAGTTGGAAAGGTGGGTGTCATACGGCTGGGATATTTGGCAGTCTGCGGGTGGTTTCCCATGGTTCTGGTTAGCAGTGTTGCAGATGGCAGGATGCTTTACTTTTCCTTTATAAATTACCTATTCAAGTCTGTGAGAGTTCCATATCCTTGGAGCTTGGGTGCAAATCTCAGTGTCCGTTCTTTCCCTGTGACTCCTGCACAGAGTTCAGTTTCGTTTGCTGACTTCGTTTTTTCTTCAAGCCAGGAAAATTTTCTACTTACATTGTTAAATTCTCACCCATTCTTTATCTGTGCCTTTTTCCCCTTTTTGGGGTTACTGTGATTCATAAATCAGATCTCTGCTATCTGTTATCCACATATCTTTTACCCCTGATATTTATTTCTTTATATCTTTGTTCTTATGATATTTTTTCTGCTTGATCTCTGAGCCACTAATTTAGTTCTCTACAGCAACACAGTTTTCCTCAACTCATCTACTGAGCTTTCTAGTTTGAAAATCAGTATTTTTAGTCTCAGACAGGCTTTTCTGTGTTGCAATTGAATATCGCTAAGTGCTCTTATTATTTTTTGCTTGAGTTACCCTCTGTCTCTTTTAGCTGCTCTGTTTCATCACTCTCTTCCATTTCGAAAGGTTTTGCTTGTTTGTCTCGTTGGCTTCTGGTCCCCTCTATGGAAAGTTTTGGTCTTATCTACATGGTAAGACTTAGGGTCAGCTTTGGGTGGTGTAGTGGATTGACAACTGGTGGCCAATTTATAACACCCAGCCTAACTGAGTAAGTGTGGTGCTCGATGTGGGAGGCTGACTTGGGGACTGTTGCTAGCAGCATAAGAGGCAGAACTAAAGAAGAAAAAGAGAGGCTTGGTAACTAAAGAGGCTGCTGGGAGCAGAGAAAGGCTGTTGGAGCCGGTAGGAGCTGTAAGGAGCTGTTGGTTGTTTTGGAGGCTTTCCTGATGAACTTGGCTGTTTTCATCCTCTGAGGAGCTTGGGACCTCGTTGGTACTGAGAATGGCTTTGGTTCACTTTGGGGGTCTCTGGTCCTCACTTTGAGCATTGCTTCCTGACTTCAAAGGGGAAGATGGTGCACTGCCCGTCTCCTGGAGAAGCCTGCTGCCCTGGCTTCCCTGATGGGAACTTGGCCATCTTGATCATCGGAGGAGCTTGGGAGCTCACTGTTGCTGAGGATGGCTGTGGTATCTTTCGGGGAGCTCTGGTTCTTCGGAGCATCGCTTCCTGACTCCAGTGTAGATCCCTCAGCCTGCTAGCACAGATCCTTCATCCTGCTGGCACAGACTTCCTAGATTCTGCCACTGACCTTTGGGCCTTCACAGCAGATCCCTGAAACAGGCCTGCATGAGATATTGTTATGGGCTCTGGGCCTCCAGTTGGATTTGTGGGAGGCATTGTTATGAGCTCTAGGTATTCAGCTGGACTCATGTAGGACATTATCGTGGGATCCAGGCCCTCAGCTGGATTCCTGGTCTATAGTGTGGGCACAGATTTCCTGCACTCTCTTGTATATGATTCTTGGGTGACTATTATAAATAATCTTATAAAATATGTGTCCTGTATTATATTGCTCCCCTTGCAAACAATAGCCCCAAAACCAACACAGGTGGCCTGGAGGTGAACTCAGCAGAGTGGTGTTAGTGTTTTCAGATTTTCTACCTTGGAGGAGTGGCATCCTTGCCCAGGAGTCAGTTCCCCAACACACCAGAAAGAACCCTCTGAACTGTACTAGCTTTGGACTAGTAAAGAATTAGGATGCCTGTTCAGCTTCCTGGCACTTCATCTGGGCCACAGAGACAGGATGTCCTCAAGAATATTCATGTCAGCTGAGCTTTCTCCCTCCCAGGGATCCATCTGTTGTAGGCCAAGCTGTCCCCAGGGTTTGGGGGACATCGGGTCTTACTCCTATGTCTGATATTTGCAACTGTTCTTCAGTCCCTGACTTCATCCTACAACAAACTTCTCCATCCAGCCTTGTTGAACTCAGATCTCTCATATACTCCATACCTCAACTGTGTGCTGACCCAATCAGCCACCAAACTCACCAGAGCAATTTGCAGTTGGTTTTGAGTTGAGAGAGACAGCTGTAATTGTCACTAGGGCTGTCATTGTCCAGTATTGCTTCACCGACTTCAAAATTTTGACAGAGAATTTTCAGAAACTTCCTAACAAATACTCTTAAGATATAAGTTTCTTTGTGAAACAATTATGGTCTGGTAGGAGAATGAGAAAGTAGAACCTTTGCATTTATGTTGGATCTTGCCACCTTGCAAGAGGGGTTTTGGCTTTAGTTTTGAAAGAATTTTCATTAGGAGGTGTTTCTACACTTTTTAGTAGATATATATGCTAATACCACTGCGTAGGCCTGATGTATTTAGACCAGGATTATATCTTTAATGGGATATGTTGGGGACTTCTAGGTTTAATCTATCACAAACTAAGAGTTCTGGAAGCTTGTGGTAATGAGATGCTATAATCAGAGAAAGGAGGATTTGGTGAAGCCTGAAGATGAAGGGGAAACCTTTTAGAATTATAAAAAGGAGAAAGTTCAGAGTAAAATCGAGAATCAGAGACAGAATGAATCGTGTTGTAGGACACTGAAGATGATATTAGATCTCGTTCCATAGAGGAGACTGAGGGCCAGCTGGTCACAGGGTGACAGGTGGATTCTGGCTTACTGGAAAATTAGTTTTCAAGATGTTATCAGATGTCCTTTCAAGTCAGAGGAACTGAAGCATAGCCTAAGTCAAAATGTTGACCTTTTTCTTCAAAGACCATGACCTGTAACAGTGATTAGGTCAGGAGGAATTCCAGAGATCTTCAACTTTTTTAAAACTGAAGGGCTTGCTCCGTATTAGAATTGTGCCTGCTGATGTCCCATCCGTCTCCTCCCAACACTGTGTTAACAACATTTTTCACAGTGAGAGAGAACCTAAGGGATTTCTTCAAGGTCACATGTCTATAAATGCTCATGGAAGTTATGAGCTGATCAGGAGGCTCAACACAGATGTGGCCATTTTGTTAGAAAGCATAGGTTTTGCCCACACTTTCTTAGATTAAGAAAGTAGCAGCAGAGTTTTGCTCTCCTGTGCAATACATCTGGGGCTGGGTGTAGTGCTTTCTGCGGGGGACATTTCAGAGGCTGCTGTTGCCTGGACAGGAACAAGAAGCACAAATGTGATCCCCAACACCCGTCACTCCAGATCAGCCTTATATGATATTGGTGACTGAGATGGGAGCTCAGTACCCAGACAGTGGCAGGTCCACTGTGGAACAAGGAAGGGTACAAAGAAAAACAAACTACAAATCCACAGAACTGTTGGGGTAGAAGGCACCTTGGCCCACCCTGGAGGCCACGGCCATCTGCGGGACTGTCCTTTTTGTGACAGTGCACCTGATGGCCTATTAAAATAAAGGTGAATAAAATATGAGAAAGATTGAAAATAGATATAGTAAATAGAGGGAAAGATCATTTAAATTCATCATGGATAGGAAAAAATGACTAATATCAGATAAGGACCTTTAGCTGAAAACAAACTTTGAAAAAGTTTCTGTTTATTTGTATCATCTCATGTCATTTTTTAGAAAGCAAAAAGCTCTTACAGTGCACTATAGACTGTCACAATGATGAAGCCGGGAGCCCTGTAGGGATTGGTTCAAAACTGAACTTTTGTGTAGTTTGAGGTTGTTTGTTAAGCTTATTTTTTATCTGATGGGCTGCAGTTTGAAGTTATGGGTAAAAGCCGCATGGGGGCTTATGAGAAAGGTGTTACCCAGTCAAACCAACCCAGAGAACAAGCAATTATTTTTCCCTGCTCTTGCCTTCTGGCTTCTTTGTTTCCAGTGCTATGCCCAGCGTTAGAGGGATGGAGTATAAACTATGCCCTTTGTCCTGGAGACTTGTGTGTTCATGGAGGTGATGCATCGTGGGAAGTCCCTGTCCTGGGTGTCCTTCAGGATTGCGAATTCAGAATCCACGGGTCTTCATCATTGATCTGTGCTGGCTTGTGCCCTGTCTGCTTGGACAGCTCCAAATTGTGGCATTCTCCATGGTCATCCTAACTGATTCCCTGTGGCTTTGGAGTGGAAGCACGTAGCCACCTTGTGTCCTCTGCCTGATCCAATTTGCTAAGTTGGAGACTCTCGAGTTCTAAACCTTCTGACTCTGCTAGCACTCACACAGGTGGGGAGAGTTTGTCAAACCCTGTCTTGCGAATGAGCACAGGGGTGAGTGTCTTAGTTACTCTTCTCTTGTTGCTGAGACAAAATACCTGATGCCCAAAATTAAGGAAGGAAAAGGTTATTTACCTTACAGTTTGTGGAGCTTTCAGTCTATACTTGGCTGGCTCCAAGGCAGAGTGGCACATGGCACAGGGCAACTGTTCATGGTGGCGGAAGACAGCAAAGCAACAAGAGGAAAATGGAGGGACAGAGGCAAGCAGCCTCTTTCTGTCCCTTACATTGTATGCAAACTAGTCACCCAGGGGAGGGTGTGGTACTCACATCCATAATTTCAACACTGGACCATAAATTAATCATAAATCTAGAAGCCTGTCCCATAACTGCATGTAGATTTAGGCAGACACGCAGACACAAACCATAACAGTTGGAGAAGACCAAAAAGTTCTTGACCCTCAGGCCACCGAGGTTATAATTCAAGCTCCCATTTTTGTCCTTCATTCATCCAAGTTAGCCTTAGTCATATCCTTGCAAATCTGACCTTTCAGAATTCTTTTTTTTTAAACATGAATCTAATGTCTATATGAGAATTGATAAAAGTCTTACACAGTTAGGTTCTCTTGTTCAGAGAAAAAGACTAATCATCTTGACATTAATTCCTCCAAATTTTAGAACAGATGGTTTTCTGAGCATTAGCAAAAAACATGGTACTTACCACAGGGCTGGCACAGCTCCTCTGACAGCCACGCATGCCATGTGAACCTCAGTTCCTCTTTCCTGTGGGAGTTCCACTGGGGAGTCGGGGAAAGGATATAGCAAGCTGTAGGTAACATCTCCCTCTCCTTCCCTAAGCAGTTCAGTTGCCTACTATGCCACAGTTTTCAGCCAAGGCAGCAGCATACTTGGTATTTTGCTTTGTGTTTTGGTTTTGCTTGTTGGAGCTTTGCTTCTAGGTGAGCAAGATTGTTCTTTCTATGACTTTTTTAATCCATTATTATTTAGGAGAGTTTTTCCTTGGAATCTCGCTTTGTCTGTAGATAGGTCTTGGCTAACCAGTGAGTAAAGAGTAGAGTGCCTAGAAATGGGGCTGGGAGAAATCCGTTCTGCGCTTTTAGAGAGATTACGGGGGCTTTGGTGGTAAGAAAGGGACAAGGTAGGAGCTTGTGTGGCTATTTGGGGAACTGGAATATTATTTCCAAAAAAGGCAATGCAGAAATTAAACTGGTGTTTGAAAGATGGGGCTCAAAGACAAGGTAAAAATGGATTTGTATTTAATGATTTCAAGTGGAATTGAGGCTGTTCCTGTGATTGTTGGAAATAAAATTGGTTAGAAAATGATGTCAGCAGAGAGAGGAGACTGTGAACCAGGAAAATAAATGAGCTCTGAAATCACCTTCTATTTTATAAATATTGTTTCTGGAGCTGAGAAAATTGAGATAGATTATTCCTTTTTCTCTCTCCCAAGCCGTGGGTAGAAGAAGCCCTGAGTATCCCATTTGGATCTTGTGAGGAACATCTCATCTTGTCCTGGCACACTAAGTAGCTTTGTCTGCATTTAGACACACTCCATTTCTCTTTCAAGGACCACTATCAGCAGTAGCCAATTACAAACACACCTCATAACACATTATTGAGACACTGCACGCAAATAAGCTGGAGAGATGTTTAATGATTGTACACATCATGTCCATTACAATCTGTCCTCACTGCCATAGGATAGAGGGGCCAGTTCCTGGGTGAGTGTATCTGTGTGTGTGTGTGTGTGTGTGTGTGTGTGTGTGTGTGTTTCTGTGTATTTCATTTTCACTGTGTCCTAATTAGAATAACTCAAGCCAAACCAGTTTATACTTTCAAGGAAGGAAAGAGAGCATTGTTTCACATTTTGACAGGCTCCTTTGAAGCTGGAGACTCCTGGTCTTTGATTTTTTAAAAAGTATCAGTGCTGTTAGCAGCTGAATCCATCTGTGAACAAGGGTTGATGTGTTTTCTGACTCAATGAGTAGCTTCCTTTTGTTATCTGTATCTCAGGGAGAGGCAAAAGGTAGGCAATTTAGAGAAATGTTACATAGGCAATCACTTTCCCAACTCTTTCATTTGCTAGTTTGATTTTGCACTAAGAGTTTGCCATATTTTATTTTCTCTGCCATTTGCCATTGCTGTTGATTTTCAAGTAAGGATTGCATTTGGACACAGTAACAGCTGCATCGCAGCCCTGGGTGATGCAGCAGCTGATTGACCAAGCATAAGGCCTTCTGTGACGGTACCAGGGGTGTGGAATCTGGGAATGAGATAACAGCTAGGCTCAGGGGGTTAACCAGCATCCTCTCTTGTTAAGGTTGGGAGTCTGACTTTATCAGATGCACTTACAGTCTCTGTAGAAAATGCTGAAGCTGAGGGGGGAGGGGCAGTTACTTTCTGAAGAGTACCTTGGCTGGCTAATGCCAGAACTTACCTAGAACCTGGCCTCTTGGTCCCTGCTCCTAGTTCTCTGCAGATACGAACTGTGCTGCATTTACATCCGGAAAATGCAAATCTCAGTAGGGAGCAGAGAGCTGCCACCAGGGATGCTGGGAGCCTGCTGGACCCTCCAGCCACGAGAACATGCAAATGATTAGCGCTTGTATAGTCCTCATCCCCCGAGGACACTATTTCCATACTGCAGAGGCTTCTGGAGGAGGGCATTCGTCTTCAAAGGATTATTTTATCAAAGGACTGTTTTTCATCCTCATCCTCTAGAAAAACTGAATGCCCAATGCTCCTGCCATGTTGCCTTTCTTGTCTTGCTGTTGTAGTTCTGGGTCTTCCTTAAAGAGGTAGCAAAGAGGAGAGAGAGTCACAGAAATGTTTTCTGGTCTGGTGGGAAACTGGGTTAAGCCTTGGAGAGCCTGTTCATGTAGTTGGGTAGGGGACGTGTCCAGCCTCCCAAGCTTGGAAAAACTCACTGTTCATGTTTCATTCATAAGGTCCTTGGTCCTTGGCAAGTGAATTGCTTTTGAAGAATTCATGTTCCCATCTGCCACTTTCACTGGTAAGGGTGATATCTGTGATTGATATAGTGATAGGAGAGTCCTGGAACCTTGAAAACTTGACATTGACTGTCTGAAGCCTGAAACTACAGGGTTCACATTGGGTCACAGGCAGGAGCCTGGGCTTGGTATTTCTGGAATCACACTGCCTGACTGAGGGAGCCTGTGTTTGCTCACAGCCAGGCAGATGATGCCAAGTAGTGGCATGTTCCTACTGTTGCTTTTGCAGCCAGCAAGAGAAATGAGACAGGGCAGCTAGCAAACTGGTGATTTGAAGAACCTGCTATATCTGAGTATGTGTTGTTGGGGAGGCAGAGAGAGTCTGAGGTGTAGGGTAGGATTCTAGTCCTGAAGCTAAAGGAGAAATACTTTGTGAGGCACCACGATCAGCACCAAGGACAGCACCAGACTGTCCCCATGTTTAGGAAGCCCTAACAGCTAAGAGACTTGGGCCTCCTGTCTCTGTCTGGATGGTCTTCAGGAGCGAGCAAAAAGGACAATAATCCCTTCCCCCATCCTGTTAATAGAGATATTGAGCCTCAAGGGCCTACTGAGTGAACAGGAACCATGTTTTTTTTTTAATTTTTGAAAAGAGATTTATAAACATCAAAAGGGAGACAGCTAGAAAGAACCTAGAATGCTGGGTTGGAATTAAGAATATTAGTATGTGTGTATACATGTGATTATTTCTTAGCTCTTTCTGTCGAGATGTTCTGGAGGCTTTGGCTCTTCAGTAGCACTGAGTACAGGCTGAATATTCAGATCTTGGTTTCTGAACATAGGAAAGTTACTGGGGAGCCTCAGAGAAATGGCTGATTTGAGGAGTGTTACTGAACTTGAAAAATCTTATTATGCTACAGGTTAGGATATGATTGAGAAAAGATAGGAATGTGTTAAAAGTATACAAGTACTATTATCAAGGAGTTTCTGCTGGTCAAATTGAGGATAATCTGAGCACCAAGTAAAGAAGAGAATCACATTATAATCTTCTGAATGAAATAGGAATCCAGGAGTCTATTCTGTTATAAATGAGTGAATAAGTGAATGTATGGCTATATGGAAAAGTAGATAAGTAAGGAAATGATTAAGTAATGGAGAGAGATGAGAAGACTTCCTTGCAGTAGAGAGTCAACTGATAAATTCAGAAGGGATGATGGAAATGGATGCTTAGCATTTGGCCATCATAGTGGTCATTGGTACAGGCAAGAGTTGACAATGGATGAGAAGTCTTAGGGGTGGAGCTTTTATAAGGAACAGAATGTTGGCACAATATTAGAACAACTTCCCACAAAACTGTCATCACATTCAACAGAAACATGGCAAATAGTCAGTGGCAAAAGCTGGAATACACCAGCTTGCCTGGATGATTGAGGTTAACATCACTGGAGGTAAGATAGGTTGTCTTATGCACCCCCAGATGTGCTGCACTGGGAAGAACTCAGCCTCATTTCTGTTATATTCCTGCTAAGAATGCATGGCTTATGTTTGGTCAAGAAGAAATACCCAGTGGACACAGGTCTTGTAGAGTGAAAGACCTGTCCTCCTTGAGACATCCAAGGACTTGAGAAGCAGAGAAAACCTAAGGAACTGTACCAGGTTGGAGGAGCCTAATGCAACATGACAATTAAATGGGACACATGTTTGTGTGCAGGATTCTGGACCAGCCACAGAAAAGAAACATTGCTGGGATGGCTGGAGAAATTCAAGTGGTGCCTTTAGTTCATATCTGGCTGTGTCTGTGTTGTGTTGACTTATTTTTTGTCTTTTTGAGACAGGCTCTCACTATGCAGTTCAGGCTGGACTTGAGCTCAATTTGTAGCCCAGCCTGGTCTTGAACTCACAATAATCTTCCTGCCTCATCCTCCTGAGTGCTGGGATTACAGGCGTGTACCACCACACCTGGCTGTGTTGACTTTTTGTTGAGGATGGTTGTGTGGTGATTATATAGGAGAAAGGTCCTTGCCTTTGGAAGGCATGCACTGCAGTACTGTGCCAAAAATCTATATCTCTGTGTGTCTCTTTGCAAAGACAGAAAACACAGTCAAATATCACCATCTGGAGAGTTTGTGTTGAGGAGACATAATATTCCACACTTTTCTAGTGACTTTTCCTTAGGTCACTAGAACTTGCTTCAAAATTAATAAAAAGATGTTGATAAGGAACAATAAATAAAAAGATAGAATACACTGGGAACCCAGGTGAACAGATGAAGTCACTTATGAGTAGAAAGATATCATAGTGGTCCCAGTTTCCTTTGCAGCAACAATCGATGCTCAGAAGACAGAGAAACAGCATCTACAAGATGAGCAAGGAAAGCGAGTGGGAAGTGATGATTTATATCCATCTTAGACATCTTTTAAGTATAAAGACAATTTTGGACATGCAGTAACTCAGGGAGTATTGTTCTCTTGAGCCCTGCCTGAACAAAGTAGTGAGGATGAACTTCAGCCAACAGCAGAAGATGGAGGTGAGCACTGGTTGTTTTCAATGGCAAAACTAAACTCAAAGACTAAGACAAATATAAGGATTAGAACATCAGAGGAGAGTGCCAACGTTTTTTGTCCTCATGATGGAGCAATGGTACTACCAGCGGGTACTGCAAGAGAAAGGAAGAAGAAAGAGAAGTTCACTGAGTGCCTCATCCTATCGTAACAGGGAGTCAAAAGATGTAATTGAGAGCTGACAGATGAGGTAGGGCAAGTGAAATCATATCTAGCAATAAATAGTAAACATTTAAAAACTTAACCTATTGACTAAAGTCAGGCAGTGGGAGAGAGAGAGTAGCATAGCCAGGGTCAGTGGTCCTCAGGGACTGTGTGATGTGTTGTCCCGTCTTTGCATGCAGCAAACATTGCAGCAGCATCTCTGCACATTTCATAACTTACTCCCGGGGCCATATGTATCTTTCTGGTCCTACGCTAATCATGTGTTTTGTATGCCTCTACAGAAAGAGAAAATACACCAATTTTATCTTTGCTTGTACTGTAGAATTAATAAGTCATGTCTGTAGATATAGGTTAAGATATTGTATAATGTGTAGCTGTGAATGGAACCACTAGAATGAAAACATAAACCTTCCCAGATGAATTGCACAGGAGAAAAGACCACAGAAAGATAAACAATAATGCCCCCAAACCCCGGAAGACAAAATATAACATGAGGGCTAGGAACAAGCCTGTTTGCCATATTGCTGAGCATAAATGAGTTTAACTTACCCTTTAAAGAGATTCTCAGATTGGATCACAAATCAAAACCCAATTTTATGTTGTTTATAGAGATATCCCTAAGGGAGAGCCACACAGGAAGGTTGGAAATGAAAGGATGAGTAAAAACACCAGGTAAATGCTTAACAGTGTCAACAAAAAATAAATGTAGATGTAAAAATAGTAGTTGCAAGCTTACATCAGACAAAGTGGAATTCAGCTTAAAATACATTAAGTAACGCACAAGAACTTCCTAACACTAAAGGAGACATTTCACAATGAGAAAGAAACATAGCAGCAGTGTTGAAAAAACAGAAATTTCAGGAGATGAAGTACACAAAAGCACACTAGTAACAGATCACTTTAATTTACATGTCCCAGTGCCCAGATAACTGGACAAAAAAAATCAATATTGAAGACCTAATTAACATAAGTAATAAAGTAGATCGGATAGATAAATATCAAATCCTGTGGACTAAATGAAGAAAATACATCTTTCAAAGTCCCATGAAGCATCCACAAATATTGACCATCTATTAGGCAACAAAGATAACCTCAACAAATCCCCAAAGAGAGGGAAAAATGCAGGCAATATTCTCTGATTACAGTGCAATTACACTAAAAATTAATACTAAATCAGAAAATCAAAAGACCATTTGACTAAAAGTGAAAACAGAACAAAGCAAGAAATACTCAATTCATGGCTCATAGAGGAAAATACAAACAGAAAAGGAAGATTTTCTCAAAAAAATGACCATTAATGAAATCACTCTCTGAACAGATGTGATATAACTAAAGCGATCTGCAAAAGAAAAGTGATGGTTTTAAATATTTACACAAGAGAATGTTGAAACATGAATTAATCATCTAAGTCAAGGAGTTCTGATGGAATAAAGCAGAATATAGCAAAAATAAAGCAGAAAGAATAAATAAGTGAGAATAGAAATTAATGAGTTAGAAACCAAAGCAATTGAATTTCAAAGCAGTTTTTCTTTGGGGGGGGCAGGGATGGCAGAGACTATAGCAATAATATAGATAAACTATTAGTTAATCTAACCAGTAAAATGTAGGAGGACATGCAAGCACATAATATGGAATGGTGTGTGGGAATTGATGTAAATTAAAGTAATCATGAGACTATTTTGCTTAGCTCTACGCAATTAAATTTTGAAAAATCTGATGAACTGGATTGTTTTCCAGAAAAGACAAAAATTACTGAAATGACACCAGAAGAGTCCAAATTTTCCAAAGCAGAAACTTTAAATGAATGAATGAATAAATAAATAAATAAATCTATACCTTACTCTACAAAACATCTGAAGGTTTTATAAGGAAATCTTTTTCAAACCTCCATAGAACAGACAATTCTAGTGTATATTTTTTTAATTTTATTTTTTGGTACCAGGAATCGAACTCAGGACCTTGTGCTTGCCAGGCAGGTGTTCATGCCACTGAGCTATATCCCTGGCCTCCAGTGTATTCTAGAGCACAAAGAAAGAAGGCAAGTAAATGTAACAGTTACCAAAACCTGACAGAGGAGGCACAAATAAAAAGCCAGAGAACAGTACTATTTATGAGTTTCAATTTAAAAAATCATTAAAAATTAGAAAAACAATTTCATTAGTACTTTTGAAGACTAACATATCATGATTAAAAAAATTTTATTCCTGGAATGCAACTGTGGGTCTACATTAGTAAACACTAGGTGGAAGAAATGATATGAAAATCCTCAGAGTTGCCAAAAAAGCCCTTTGAGAATGTTCAGGGATTATTTGCTATTAAAAAAGTACCCCTGCAAAAGCCCAAGAATAGCTAAATCTATATGGTTGACATAATTTCCTTAACATGATAAAATACATCTATCTCATCACGCCAGCATCATGCTTGTGAAGGAAACACTAAGGGAATTCTCACTAAAGTAAAAAAAATAATAATAATAAGTTCTACAATTTTAGTACCATTATTTTTCTTTGTACCAAGTGATACTTATTAGTGCAATTGAGCAAGAGAAAATAACTAGGAAAGAGAAATGAGAGACTATTGTTACTATGTGCAGGTGCTGTGATTATATGGCTACAAAATATAAGGGAATCACTAAAATTTATTTCAAACAAAAGAATCCTATACAGTAGTAATATACAAAAATTAGTACATAGAATTCAATATCTTTCATATATTTGGACATCAAAAAGAATGTACCGTAGAAGGAAGAGCTCTCATTTACAATAACAAAAAATATAAAACAGAATAATAAACTTAACAACAAAACATATAAGATCAATATGAGGATTTGAAAACATTCTCAAAGGGTACAGGAGGAAGCAGGAGCAAATGGAAAGATATATCATATTCATGGATAGTAAAACAATAACATCATCTTTTTTAAATTAACTAATAAAATTCACATGACAGTGAACTTTTTGGAAAACTGTGTGTTTATTTTGCAATTTAAGTGGAGAAAAGTAAGAATAAAGAGTTCTGAAAAAGAAAAAAACATTTTACAGGGACTGATTCTACTAGACTGGGTGGCACACTGCAGAGGGGCATCAGTTCACGGTGGCAGAAGACAGCAAAAGCAATGAGAGGCAGGACTGTTTCTACCCCTTACACTGTACGCAGGCCACCTGGCCCAGGGTGGGTGTCACACTCACATCCTTAATCCTAGCCGGAACTATGCCAAACCGATCAGTGGAGTGATTTACTAATCACATGTCCTTAATCCCAGCGTCACACACTTTAGATTCAGCCACCTCTGAAAAAGTCCTATGACCACATGAGGCTTTAGGAGGACATCTAGACACAAGCCACACATCGACATTAGGACTTATTATAGTGCCTCATTTACTGAAACTGATGAAACAAATGGATAGTCCAGAAATAGACTTGAATGCATATGATCATTTACTATTTAATAAAGGTAGCATCTTACCTTATTAGAAGAAAAGAATATATGCTACAGGGATAACTGGTAGCCTTATGAGGGAAAATAAAATTGGATTTCTACCTCCCACCATGTATACCTGAGCCTGAAACACAAATGGAAAATGAAACTTTTAAATCTAAAAATAAAACTATGAAAGTGTCAGGAGAACACTGTCTTTCAAACTGTCTCAGTTACTTTTCTCGTTGCTGAGACAAAATACCCAACACTCAAAGGAGGAAAGGTTTACTTCAGCTCACAGTTTGTAGAAGTTTCAGTCTATAGTCAGTTGGTTTCAAAGCAGATAGCATAGCATAGAGGCATTGGAGAGGAGAGATATTCCATGGTGTGGCAAGTCAGGCAGAAAGCAGCAACCAGCAAGCCTCCCTCTCCCTTTTACCCTTTCCAGGCTACCTCCCTTTTGGGTGGTACCACTCACACCCAGGGTGAGTCTTCCCATTATCTGTATTCCGAATTATCCTTAACCAGTCAGTGGACTAACTTAAGAATCACTGCCCTTAATCCCAGTATCGAATGCTGTAGATTTAGCCACCTCTGAAAACCCTCACCTATGACTGCAAGAGGCATTGGGAGGAGGGCATCTATACATCAACCCTGGCCTCCAAAAGACTTATATGCATCCATTTATGCAAAAAGCATTTAGGCCACCTCTAAGGGTTGCTAACATCCTAGCAGTTTCAGCATTGCTGAAAAGTCCAAGTTTAAAGTCCCTTCTGAGGTCTAAGTCAAATTCTTAACTGTGAGCCCCTGTGCAGATGAAAAAAATTAAACACTTCCAACATACAAAGGCACAAGGTAAACATTCCCATCCCAGAAGGTACCAATAGGGAGATAGAAGAGATTAGGACCAAAGCAAGTCAAAAACTATAGAACGCCAAAGGGTTTGGGTGGCTCGGCCCCTGTGGCACTGCCAGTGGTTGTAGCTCCCACGGCTCCTCTCTTGGGCCAGCTTTGCTCACTCTGTACAGCTTTCTTCAAATGATCCAGGTTCCTGGCTTCTCCAACCTTCTTCAGTCTCCACTGCACCTTTGGCTTCACACTCACAGCTTGGCACACTGCGTGGCCTCTCAGGCACTTTTCTGAAATCTGCATAGAAGCTTTTCTGAACCTCCAACTCTTGCATTCTGCATGCTCCTAAAAGCAGTACCACATGGGTGATGCCAGAGTCTACCACCAGCTGGGACAATAGCCAAGCTTCCTTCTCTTTTGGTGGTAGGGGTTAAATGCCTGGATTACTGAATGCTGTGAACCCAATCTTAAGGAACAAATTCCCTAGGCTGCCACTTCTCTAGAACATGGTGCTGTGGGGCTGTCTTCTCAAAGCAAAGTCTTTTGCTTTTGCAACTCTGAGGCTGCTGGTTCTTGTGATGTCATCAAGCCATCTTTTATACTGTCCTATTCCTTCTCAGCAACCAAGTTCTCCACTGTTCTATCTTTGTAGTCCACAGCTTTACTGGAGCTTCCTTTCTGACCAAACTCAAAATATTTTCATTCATTCTGCTTGCTTCTTGGTTCTTGATTCTCAACATAGGTCTCGCTAAAAGCCCCCAGCAGTAGCCATGTCATATAACTCAACATTAGACTACTTTGAAATTTTGTCTACCAGATTATTTAGTTCACTGTCCTTAAACTCAGCTTCAGGCAAAGACTCTGGGCAAGAACCAAATGCAGACCAATTTTCTGCAAAAGCATAACACACATGGTCTGGAGCCCAATAGCCAATACAGTTTTTTTTCCAAACTGAAACTTTCTGAGTCTGATCTTTATCAGCAACATTTCTATCAGCAATCTAGTCTGCTGATTGCTGAAAATCTCTCATCAGGTATAACTTCAAGCATTCCAGGGCTACCTCTTCTATGGGCAATCTCCAGACCTTTCCAAACTCTTTTTTTATTTTGAAAAGAACAATAAAGTAAAGAACAGTAGCAAAATACCAACAGCATACACAAAAAAACAAAACAAAGCAAAAACAATAGAAATGATACAGGGTTTCAGAACAAAATGACAGTGGTTGTTATACATACCAGTTCCAAAGGATCCTGAAGCACATGGTGGCCTCATACCAGCAGTGGCCTCACTCCTGGTATGAAAATCAGTTTTAATTACTTTTCTTGTTGCTGAGACAAAATACCCACACCCAAAGTTAAAAGAGGAAAGGTTTATTTCAGCTCACACTTTGTAGGGGTTTCAGTTCATAGTCAGTTGGTTCCAAAGGCATCACAGAGGAGAAACATTCCATGGCACGGCAGGCAGGAAGGCAGCTAGCAGCCAAAGCAGCAAGCAGCGGGTCTGCTTTCTTTCTGTCCATTTATATTCCATCTAGGCTACAAGTCTATTGATTGGTTCCACACATACCCAGAGTGAGACTTCCATTATCCACCCCTGTAATCCCAGTATCATATCTTTAATCCACATTCACATACCCAAATCCAGCCACCTTCAAAACTCCACACCTGTGACTGCCTGAGGCTTTGGAGAACATCTAGATACAAACCATAATACTAACCAAGACTTAAATCCAGATAAAAGTAAAGTCTGCTTTATTTGACTAGGCAAAAATTGGGAAAAACTGATCTGAATAGCAAAAGGAATCTACTTAAGTAAACTGAAAAGACAAGTGACAAAAGGACTAGTTACTTTAGTAAGTAAAAAGTTCCAAAGAGTCAATAAAAAAAGAATTTAAATCCAATAGAAAAAAATAGGCAACGAATATTGCTGGGGGATACACAGAAAGAGAAATATGAATGGCCCTGTGAGATATACTCAACCTTCCTTCCTAAAAACTTATAGAAATCCATATATTTATAGGTAATTTTTATCTATCAGCTTGCTCAGCAAAAGAAATAAAAGCAGGATGCAGAACAATGTATTCTCTACACCAGCTTTTGGTACAAAAGACAGGGGTCTGGGGGCTGCAGACTTAGAATGATTATTTACACTTGCATTTACCTGCATAAGAAATTCGGGAAGCATACACAATTAATAACAGTTTGCCTTTAGGAGAAGTGGCGTGACCTAGGGTGGGCAAGGGTAGAGGGGAACCTTTTCCTTGTATGCCTTTTTAAAAAGCTCTGTGATATACGCTGCGGGTTTCTTTTCTTTCTCTCTCTCTCTCTCTCTCTCTCTCTCTCTCTCTCTCTCTCTCTGTTTTATTTTTAGGAGATAGGGTCTTGCTATGTAGTTCAGGCTGGCTGTCAACTTGCAGCAATCCTCCTGCCTCAGCCTCCCACATTCTGGGATTACAAATGTGCACCAGCACACTCAGCAATATATCTTTTTGTTTTCATTTGGGTTTTTATTTTTATTTATTTATTTTTGAGACAGGGCCTTACTATGTAGTTTAGGCTGGCCTTGAGCTCATTATATAGCCCAGGCTGGCATCAAATCTGTAACAATCTTCCTGCCTCAGCCCCCAAAATACTGAGATTATAAGTGTACACTACCATGCCTGGCAGAATGTATTTTTAAAAATGGATTATACCAATAGGATTCTGACCTATGTACTAATATATTTTTGTCAAATGATACACACTCCTCTGTCCTTCCTCCCTATAGAAAAGTGTATAAAAATGCTTTTACTCCAACCAAATTTATTTTGCCCAAATTCTCCCCCATCCCAGTAGGTCAGGAAAGATAGAGGCAGAGTTTCTCAGAGTCCACTGTGAGTTTCTCAGGTAAAACCAGCATGATCTCAAATCACTGACTTTTATTAGGCACTGGAGTGTTTATCTGCAGAATGGCAGTGTGTTTGCTGAGTGTGCAGTTTGCATCTCCCCTGGTGATGCCCTGTGGATCAGAATCAAGTTTTAGATGCTTGTTTTGCAAGTTTTTAATGGAAACGTACACTGTGATTGTTACCAGCTTGAGGTTACCTGATTCACAATTATAATGTAATTCTGGTCATGTACAGCAAAAGACATACAATGTTGGAGGGTAGAAGAGATCATTGTGATCACTTGGTGACCCTTCCCAAATTCAGCAGGGAGGAAACCCTCCAGCTCAAATAGAAAATACCCAGCTAGTTAGTACTTAGGTAGAGTGCAAGCTGAGGTTCTGAGTGCCAGTTCTAGGTTCTTGCCCATTTGTCCATTTCCCCAGATACAAAAATCTTGGCCCAGTCAGCATAATATTACTCTGTGGAAAAGACTATTGGGGCAGGTTAGCCCCAGGGGAGTGATGACCACCTGTGTTAAAATGGAAACACAGGAAACCTGACATCATTGGCCTTAAACAAAAGAGTAATGTGACTGAAAGGTCCAAAACCTAATTCTGTCTTTTTTTTTTTAATCTTCTTATTTTTAAAAAAGTATCTTGTTCAGGTATACTGAGGCAGGAAGATTGCAAGTTTAAGTTTAAGCCTAGCCTGAGCAACTTAGTGACTTAGTGAAAACTTATCTCAAAAAAAAAAAAAACCCTTTAAAAAGGCCAGCAGATATAGCTTAGTGTAAAGGCCCTTGGGTTCCATCCCCAGTACCAGAAAAAAAATCAACTCTTTTTGCTTGCTTATTTATTTAGTAAATACACCTGATAGCAGAAACCTTTTCTGGGCCTTGTCTAAGCATCTTCTAACTCTGGAGCTCATCTTATTGTTCAATAAATACCTGCAGAAGGCATTAATTATCCACCCTACAGTAGTGTTTGGAGGGCAGACCAAGCTTGTGGTTTGTGAGTGGAGAGAGGGATTGTGCCCCAAAAGGTATTGAGATGTGGCAGCAGATGCCACACACAGCCATTGCACTGACAAGACTTTCTCAGGTAGAGTCTTTCAGATTTGTTCTTTGTTCTCTAGAAAATATTTTCATTCTCCATGTTTTTCCTCCCATTAAATTTGACTCAGCAGGATGAGACGAAGTTTCCATAGCTTTGATTAGTTATCCTATCTCACCAAGCCTGGAGACCAGCTGGTGCTGTATAGAAGGGGTGAGACACTCCCTGGCCGTCCTCAGCTGCAGGCTCCTGGCTGCTAGGACTGTGCTGATGGTGGGCAGTCTTTCAGCAGGAAGCAGAAATCACATTTGTAAGTAACAAAGAGTTAAACTGATATTTTCAACTGTGGTTTTGCAGTCATTGTTTTGAAAAGGTTTCTAAACAAAGGGGGAAAGTGGTAAATACTAGACCATTAAGAACAGAATCTGCTATGATAACTCTAGAAAAGCACTAGCAATTTCCATGTAGTTTGATCATTTTACTTTTTTTTTTAAGCACACACACAGTGTTTACAGAGTGAGCACATCAAAGATTAGGTGCTGGCCAGAGTAGCTTATTACCTCCCGCTACTCTTAGGTAAAGAGGAAAGGAAAAGAGATCCTTGCGCTAGGGTACAAATGCCTCTGTGCGCACAGTCTGAGGGGGTCAGGCTGTTTGTTGGGCTGGTACCCTATTCTTGCAAGGATGAGAAATAAATTGTCTCGGTTTTGTTGCCTTTCCTGCATCTAAAAGTCCATTCTTTGGGTCTGGACAAGTGAACGCATTTCTCACAGGGTGGTACTGTTGCAGGGCACAGCCAGATAGTAGACAAGAATCCAAAGCGGGAACGGAGAGTCCTGAGTTATCTTGAGAGACCTGCGCCTGCTGTTGCTACACTTTTCCACTTTGATCGCACTGTGGTTGGTCTGGGCGGTGGTGATGTGTTGGTGGTTACATTTTCCCTCTGTGGTCGCGTGCATGCTATTCAGAAAAGGTTTTCATGTATGGCATGTTTTGTCAGAAGACTTTAATTTGAAACCAGGACAGGTATATGTTAATTGTGTGATCCTGGACAAATCACTTAACTTCTTATCAGGTTAGAATCCTACAAAGTGCAGAGAAATGGCAGCATCTTTCCTATTTATCTCACAGGATTGATGTGAGGATCAAATGTGACAAAGCATGGACAAGTGATTATAATGCACAAGACAGAAGCTAATCTTTTAATTATCTCGTCTTGTCCCCAGGAAGTTATAGATCTTTAAGATCTTCCTAGACAAAAGCCCTCAGTTTTAAAGGAGGAAACCAAAGCAAGAAGAGACATAGCCAGGGCCGTGTACTTAACTAGGAGAGGAAACTGTTTCTCAACCATTCTGAGACAGCGGAGACACAGCTGGTGCTGTGTTAGGCAGAATAATGGCCCTCCCCCAAAGACGTTCATGTCTTCATTCTGGGAAATTGAGTATACTAGGTTATATGCAAAGAGAAATTAAGGTTGCAGATAGAATTACCTTGATCAACAGCTGACCTTGAAATAAGGGGATTAGCCTGTATGAAATAGGTGAGCACAGTGTAATCACAAGAGTCCTTAAATTGAAAGGAGTCACAGAGGATGGCAAAGTGATTTGCTGAGAGAAGCAATCCACACATTATTGCTGGCTTTGGAGATGGAAGAATGAGGCCATGAGCCAAGGAATGGGGGTGGCCTTCTAGAAGCTGCAAAAGGAAAGGAAAGAGATTCTCCTAGAGACTTCAGAAGGAGCACTCATCCTTTGATTTTAGCTCAGTGGGACTCAGAATGGACTTGTAGTCTGTAGAGCTCTAGAATGGTAAGTTTGTGTCATTTGTTTGTACCAGTGAGAGAAAATTAATACAGGTACTATCTTCCCCTAAGTCAAAGTGATCACAGTTTCTTAGGGAAATTTTTGCAGGGAAAGAATCTGATGTCATGAGTACATTCAATAACTACTATAGGACATAGCCTGGGAAAGACTAGTATATTAAATAACTGGTCTTGGAAATAAATTTTCCTATCTTTTGCGCTAACCTGCACTCTCCTTATGGAGGGCCATGAGCTTGTGAGGGCCAGTGACCTAGTGCAATTATTATTTGTATTGATAACTAGGCAAGTGACTTTTTCTTAGGGCCCTGGAACATCTTAGGGAAAAGTAAAAAGTAGGAAATTATGCAGAGAAAATTTTTATATGCTGTTTTGGGGGGATGATTTCCTCCGTGTCCCAGTTAATACAAAGTTGGGAAGGAATGGCTCAGGGAAGAAGGCAAGCTATGGCATGTCAGAGGAGACTTAGCTTGCAGTTGTTCTACTGTCGGAGCTGAGGCATATTTGTTAGCAGTATTGGAAGGAGCCTGAAATTCACAGACCAAGAGCTGGCTCAGATCCTACTATCCCATAACATATCTCTACCAAGGTTAACTCAGTTCTGTGTTGTCCTCTCTGGATTTTTGCCACCTTTCTTTTTCTATTCCCTTTGTTGCCTCCATGACTCAACTCTGCTTTTAGTCCTTCTTTGGCTCAGCTCATTAGTTTGCACTCTTAGTAACTCACAGAATACTGAATGTTCATTGAGTCTACTCCAGACTTGACATTTGTCTGGCATTTCTGTGGTATCAGCACCTAGCCTCTTCCTGATTTTAGTTTGGATATTCTTACCTTGTGGTCTGACCTGATGTCTGGACCAGTTTGCTCTTTGGATAGTGCCAGACAGAGGAATGATCTGTGTGGGTCCCACATTACTGAGGCAGCAGTAGGGCCAGAGACCAGTTCCTCCTGTCCTATCTTCTGGCCCCAGTGTAGCCTTCCTCCTACACTAGTGCTTGCAGGGGCAGTATTGCTAGATCGGAGACAACCTATATTTTTCAATTTCAAGATCAGTCTCTGTTCTTTGTAAAAGTTACTGAACAACATATTTGCATTCTCTTTGCCTAAAGTGAGAGCACAGAGAAAAAACTTAGAGACATCTGGTGAATGGTGAAATCTGGTGGATAGAATAAACCAGATCAAAGGTGGATGAAGGCAATCTTCTTGCTGGAGCAAAGAAAGTGATGGATAACATCTGGCCACACATTACCCATGTCCTGTTTCTACAATGCTGAACCCAGGAACAGCTGTGGCCTTCAGATGGGGCCAGGTCATATCCCGCAGCTGGAGTAGCTCTGACCGCATCAAAACAAATATGAATGCCTCAGACTGCATGGCTTTTCTGCACATCACCATTCCTGAAAGGCCTTCTCAAGTTCCGCTCAGGGTAGTTCAGTCCATTCTTAGAACTAGGAAGCTATACTGTTCTGTGCTCATGATTGTTTTTCTTTATAGGAAGCTGTGTGTCTGCAAAAATGTTTCTCAGTCCATTTGCATTCAACACCTGCTGAATGCTACTGAAATAAAACGATGTCTACATGATAGATAATAAGAAGTGTAGCACTTGTCATTTGTTAACAGTCCTATTCATTGCTCTTCACTGCAGTGTGGCCTGATAGATCTGTGTTAGCCTCTTCCCAAAGGGAGAGATACAAACATGGTATGTGCATGCTGACGCGCCGTGTCTGTGGTTTCTGCTTGGGTGGTGCACTCTCAGACTCCCTAGGTGCTACTTGTAGATGGTAGGGCCTCTCCTGTATGTTGGCTAATGAAATCATTGGCTCCCCAGAGCCCAAAGTGACTAGGTTCACTGGCCAGTCTGTCAAGTTTTGAGCTTCTCTCTCCCACAAAATATTACTTAAAAGTTCTTTGAACTGTAAGCAAGAGGATCCATGTCATAAACTAGTGTGTAGAAAGTTAAAACTGTTTTGTCATGGAATGCAGGTCTCACGAGGAGTTCGGAGAGAGGCTACTGCGAGGCTATGGGGAGTCCAGGAAGAACTTTCTCCATTTTCTCCTTTTCCTCCTATCTTAGTCACTTTCTCATCACTGGGACACAATACCTGCTGCTCACAACTTAAAATAGGAAATTTTAGTTTGCCTCAGAGTTTGTAGAAGGAGCTAGGAAGAGAGACAAACTCTCAACAGCAAGCCAGCTCCACTGCTCCTGTAATCCAGTCACCTCCCAAAAGCTTGTCGTTGGGAGGTGGGGCCTGGCCAGAAGGGCTGGGTTGCTGGGGGCGTGGCCTGGAAAGCTTTATCTCCTTGCCTGGTTCCCTTGTGCCCTCTCTGTTTCCCAGTTGCCATGCCATGAGCAGCTACTTCACCACCATGCCACTGTGCCATGCTATCTCCTGCTGTGGGGCCAGCTGACTATCAACTGTGTCAAAATAAACCTCTTCTCCTTAGATTGCAGGTGTTGGGTATCGTGACCTAGTGACAAGAAAATGACCAAGAAACCTCCTGTCCACCTATCTTTCTTTCTCTTTCCTAGCAGATCAGCTTATTCTGCTTCTCACCCCACTTAGGGGGTAGAACTGTTACACTCAGCCACAAGCAGAGCACCTTGTTCTCTCTAGTGCTCTCACCAGGACCTCCTCTAAAGTTCTTAGATTGGGGATCCCCTGGACCAGCCTCAGACAGGAGACACACACAGATAGTCCAACAAGCTGCGGTCAAATCACTTTATACAAACATGGCACCCAGGAGCCTATCACTGTGGATGTTCATTGCATAGTTAAGGAGGTCTTTGTTGGGTCAATAGTTTTTTTAAAAGGTACGCACAACACCAACAAAATGGCCATCTGTCATTGCTCCTCCATTTTATATTTATGCCATTGTACTTCCTTGGAATATGTGTAATGACAGATATGTCATCTCTTGTGACAGCTCAGACAGCCAGGATGCTTCTTTCTCTTGAGCTGAAATAGATCTTCAGTCTCAGCTTTACTTCTTGCAGCTGTAAAGGGTCCTTATTGTTAGGGTTTAAATTGTTCCCACAGTTCTCCTTCATGTGGAAAGCCATTGGATATGGAACTTTACTTATCAGTGGATTCACGCACTGGTGAGTTCAGTAGCTGAATGTGCTGTTATGAAATGAGCCTGGTTGGGGGCAGGTTACTGGGGCTGTGAACCGAGAGAGTATATTCTTGTTCCCGGGTCCTCCCTATGTACTCTGTTTCCTGGCTGCTGGGGTTCGAGCACCTTTTTTCCACTGATCATGCCCCTCTGCCATCTTGTTTCTGACTTGGAGCCAGATGACCATGGACTAAAATTGTGAGCCAAAAATAAAGCTCTCCTCTTTTATGTTGTGGGTGTTGCGGATTATGTTCCAGAGATGGGGAAGTGACTAAGACACCTCTCTTCCCTCATTATGATAGCTGTTTGGGTGACTACACATGCCCTTTGATATCTGTCTGACTGTCCCGCCTGTGACACATGTGAGTTCTACATTCCTGGCTGCCCTTTTGCATATGATCCAGTCCATATCGCTCTCTGTAGATGAAATGTTGATGCCTTGCCCCATTCATGTCAACCCCCAACATGTTGTTATCAGGAGATAGGGCCTTTGGAAGGTGACTATGTCATGAGGATGGAGCCCTCACCAGTGGATTCGTGCCTTTAAGAGCACCCCAGGGAGCTCCCTCACCTCTTTTGTCTGTGATGGGTTTTGATGACAAGACAACTGTCTGTGAATCAGGCCCTCACCAGACACTAAGTCTGTTGATTCCTTGATCTTGGATCTCCCAGGCTTCAGAATCATAAGAAATATGTATCTATTGCTTATAAGCCACCAGTTTATGGTGTTCTGGTGTAGCAGCCTGACAAGATGAAAATTCCTTCTTAAAGAGAGATTTTTAGAACCAAAGCTTGAGCAATTCTAGAACCCTTTCTAGAAGTAGTTTTGGGCAAGCAGAAAGATGGTCTATATCAAGGGTTGGAAATTCTTTTCATTAAAGAACCAATTAGTAAATGCTTTTGACTTTCCAGCCTGTATGGTCTCTGCTGCAACTGCTTAGTTCTGCTGGTGTAGCACCAAAGCTACAATATGTAAAAAAGTGACTATGGCTGTGTTCCAATAAAGCTTTACTTATGGACACTGTTATTTGAATTTCACATAATTTTTATGTGTCAAAATATCCTTCTTTTGAGTTTCTTCCAACCACTTAAGAATGTTAAAACTACTCTTAGCTCATCTGTCATACAAAGGCAAGAGGTAGGCAGGCTATGTACTGTGGGTTGTCATTTGCTGATCCTGTAACTAAGGGTCTGACTTCTGTAATTAAGGAACCTGAGCACCTGCCCCAATCCAAACAAATTCCTTCTTTTGTGAATGAAGCATCTTCATTGCTGAAGGTAAAAAAAAATTACCTTCCACAGAAGAAGAGAGAGGTCAGAGTATTATTTTAAAATATGAATGATACTTTTAGGAGACACACTATACAGCATCTGTCTGAAACTTAAATCTGAATTAGCCCTGACTCATCTTTGTGAAACACTTAAAAATTTAAAGAACCATGGATGTTTTAATTCCACCTTCACAGCACCTGTGAGGTATTTACTTTGATGTTCTCTCCACAGATGTGGTAAACATCCCTGAAAGATGAGGGAATGCCTCAGGCCCCACAGCTGGAGTCTTTCCAGCTGGGTCAAATGTTCTACCTACCCATGCTGTTAGAATCTAAACCATTTATTGAGCAACGACTATGCTTGGCCCACTGCTAAGAAATCCAGCAAACATGGTCTCTTGTGAGAAATCCCCAAGTTCAGGAAGCCTGGAGCCCAATGGGAAAATTACCTAGTGCCATTGTTTGTGCTTGATTGAAAAGGGAGAAAAGGTTGCTTCTGGGCACTCGGAAGAGAACTTCACTCAACCTGGTTGTAGAATGAGGCCTCTCCTGAGTGACAGTCAGAGAAGGAGGGGTGGAACAGTTTGATAATTTTGGTGTCTGGCAATGATGGGAACTTGTGAGGGTGGATCAGAGCTCTTGAGGGGATGGAGGAATGGGCACCCTCACCTGCTTCACTAGTTGCCTGCTGTGGCCCTGTTGCCAGGCAACAGTGTTCTCTGATTCAGTCCTGTTTCCTCCATGTGGGACTTTGGTGGGTGTTGAACATGGCGACATAGGACCTTCTGAACGCAACAGACTGAGTCTCTAAGGTCCATTCTGCCAGCCTGACTCAGCCTGGCAGAGCATTATGAGCTGACACCCTTTGCTCTCTCAGGCATAAATTAGATCTCTATAGTTGGGATGGTGTGAGCACACCAGCTGCTTATTATTTCTTGGACCCATTGCATGAAATACAGGCTCCCCAGCACTACCTGTCAGATAGGGCACTTTTTGTTTCATTAAAAATAAAACAGAGAGCCCTTTGAGCAGTGGCATTAAAAACATCTGGAAAATAACCCTTCTACTTTTTCAGGGAAGATGTCAGCATGTCCAAAGACAGGATTGATGAAAGAATCTTCGAGGCAGTCAAGAAAAGAAAATGGATCAGGCTTCAGGGAAGTTGGCATAAGTGAGAAAAAAAAACAAAACTCCAAACCAAAAAATATGTCTGTCTCTAGAAACAGTAGTTCTAGTAGCTAACTCTTAACAGCTGTTCTTGCCTGATTTGCTTTGGTCCACATCAGCTATTCTGTGAGAAGAAACAGTGACAAATACTTTTTCTTTTTGAGTCCATTAACAAGTAATTATTAAACTTCCTCACTATGACCATCACCATGTCATTGGTATTAGGGGAGACTCCAAAGAAGCAAATGATGTGACTCCCCTGTCTTTCAAACTCAAGGCCAGCAGAAGGGAAAGGGTGCTTAATCCTGCAACAAACAGTGAGAAGTGCTAACCAAACATCAGACCGGGGAGGATATGACAAATGTTGTAGGAAAAGGGAGGGGGCCTGGTAAGCTAGAGTATTTACGAGAGGCTTTCAAGCAAAAGGAGGGCTCAGAATTTAGATGAGTGGAGAAAATTAGACATTTCAGTAAAGGCAAACAGGAGGCAACAAGACACACGCTCACCCCTGTGATAGGCAATCTTCATTTATGATCTTGCTTCGTTGTTCTCATTGAGAAATGTAAGTGTCTAATCTGAGCTACTCATCTTCCCTCTACCAAACTTTGAACCTTCTGCCACCTGCACTTACCCTTTCCCTTTTTATTATAATGGACATACTCTTGCTCTTATATAAAGGTGACCCCTCCCTTTGTTCTCAGGATCTCATCCTCTTTTGTTCTTTGCATAGGCATTGCCCTTCCAAAGCTGTTTCTCCCCTCTCTGACATCAGAATTCTCCTTCATTTCAGCTCACCACTCCCACCAGTATATAAAACTATTTCTAGTACTTCTATCTTAAAATTAACCCTACTTCACTGTGTATTTTGCCTTATGTTGGGCAGCTATATCCATAGTGATGCAGTTTCCTTTTGAGGCAGTTAGCAAGTAATTGTGAAGCCTCCTCACTGTGACCATCACAGCAAGTATACAATAGGCGGTTAATTTTTGCTATAGGTGTGTGGGTTGGCTAGGGTTCCACAGACCTTAGCAAGGCCCCCAGTTGTAGGTTATATATATTGCTCATCCACCTTTATCCAACGGTACCCAAATCTGCTATTCTTTGCCCAACATCTGTTCTTCTCATGGTGAGAGTCGGGAACCCAGGAGAGCAAGCCCAGTCAGGAAAGCAATTTTAAACCCCTGTTCAGGAGATATCTGCACACCTCATTAGCCAGATCAAGTCACTGGATCCAGCCCAATATGAGAGGAAGGAAAATAGACTTCTACAGAGCTTTGAGGAGAAAGTGAGTGCACTTGCTAGATAATCATCTACTGTGTTCATCTACTATGTCATCTACTATGTTAAATCTCATTTTCTGTTTCTCTTGATAGTCAGTTTCTAGAGGGGATTGCCTTTACCTGATGTTCCCATTTCTTCATTCTCCATGTCTCACTCCAGCGATTTCTGCCCTCAGCAACTACTCCCAGGCCTTCTTTTCATCTCTCTTAGTCTGTTCAGGCTGCTATAACAGGGTATCATAGGGTGGGTGACTTATAAACTGCAGGAAGTTATTTCTCACAGTGCCAGAGATGGGAAGTTCCAAGGTCAAGGAACTAACAGATCTAGTGTCTGGTGAGTTCTCAACTCCTGATTCATAAGTGGCTGTCTTCTCTTTATAACTTCGCATAGTAAAGGGGCTGATGGGGCTCTCTAGGGTTTCTTTTCTGAGAGCACTAAACCATCATGAGGGCTCCATGCTCATGGTCTAATCCCCTCTCCAAGACCCTACCTCTAAATTGTATCACACCAGAGGTTAGGTTTCAACATAAGAATTTGGAGGGTGCAAACATTCAGTCTGGAGGTTGTCTGCACTGTAACTCCAGTGCCTGTGAGTCCACCCGCATTTTACTTTCTTCATCTCTTCTTAGCATTCCACATGTTGGCCATTCTCTCTGCCTTGAATTCCTTGACCTTCTGATTTTATGACATCGCTGTGTGGTTTTTCTCTTCCTTCTCTCTTCTCTCTCTTCCTTCCTCTCTTCCTGGTCACTGTACTCTTTCCTCATTTATCTTCTCCCCAGGTTAATGTTGGTGGTTCTGAGTTTGGTTCAGAGACCTTTTCTTCTTTCTCTAGATCCTCCTGTTTTTCACCAAGTTTTAAATACCTTCTCTATGTGTTGATGACTCCTAAATGCATACCCCTAGTATAGTTATCTCTGAATTTTAGTGTCTTCTTAGCTGTCTCACTGCTTCCAACTGGATATCAGGCATACTTCTCAAACTTGACACATTCCACTGGAATTGCTGTTTTCCCCACTTCAATTTGCACTTCATGGCCCACCCCATCCCTAAGTATAAAGGTCCTTAAGCAGAGACCCCCTTAGTACTGCTCTCAGAGCCTTTGTAAAGGTTATTCTGCTTTTTTGCTTTCTTGTCCCACTCCCCATCTCCTTTTTGCATGGTGCCTTGACATCTTCCAGGTTGTGCAGTCAAATGTCACTACCTGGAGGAGTCTTCCTTGACCATTCATTGTACTGGAGGCCACATTCCCTATACTACCTCATTTTCCATGTCAGTCTTAGGTTTTCGCCAATTGCCATAATTAGCCAATGCTTTTATTCTCTTGGATTTTCATCTGCTTCCCTCACTAGAGTATACCTCTCCTAGCAGCTTCTTGGTAAATCTTATTGAATTAGTGACTCTGAAAGGCTGATGGAGATTTCCAGTCTGCTGTTTGATATTCTACAGGCCCTGGATCCATGAAATGACTATCTCTGTTTCAGGAGCCCCCAGTGTACTAGTCATTGCAAAGTAGAAGAATGAAATAATAAATCCCATTGATGGGCTCACTAGTCCTTTGTTTGTCCACACGGGCTCTGTTTCAAGATGTCCAGTTTCAAGATATCTCAAACCTTGGGTAGCACTGAACTCTACATAAATTGGTTTTAATCCCTGTACATGCAACCTAGGCTAAAGTTTAATTTATGAATTAGATACAGGGACAGATTAACATCAACTTACCTCAGGTTTTAGGAATCTCAGATATTTTTTCTTTCCTTATAGGTCAAGAACTTTCACCTTTTCATGTAAAGGAAGCTTAAGGCTTCTCTTTTGGTGTATCTGAATTGCCAACATCACTTTAATTATTATCAAATAAGAGTCCTTGAGTCCGAGTACTGTGATATCATCACAGTCAGTCTGATGATGGAGGCAGCTTCTGAGTAACTGGAGGGCAGTCACTCTATATGGTGTGGACATGGTGGACAGAGGGACAAATCCCATCCTGGGTGTTGGGAGGAGAGTGACACAGCACAACAGTACACCACTTAAAACCTTTGAAGTGTTTTTTCTGGAATTTTCCATTGAATATTTTTAGGCCAGTGTTGACCTGGGGTAGCTGGAACTGCAGAAGAGGAGAGACTACCTTACTTCTCATGTGATGGTGTTGAAAAGTATACTAAATTCAGAGTGCTTTGTATCTCCATGTCTTTTCTTAGGTAACATATGTAAAGTATACTCATATATGGGCTATTTTTTTCATACTCAGATTTAAAAAGTATTAACACAATGCATATGACTCCTCTTTCTATGGCTGCAAAAGCTGAGAATCAACAGAGATGAAGTTACTTGCACCAGCTCACACTCTTCACCCCACGCTGTAGAAGTGCCTGGGGTAATGGAAAGGAAAAGGAAAAGGTCAGGGCACTAAGGAGCCAGATGGCCTGTGATGAGAAGCCTGGCTGTCAGGCCACACATGCTATAAGGACTTGTTGAGCAGAGTCCCTGGTGTGGTCTGGGGCCAGTTTGCATGATCAAAAGGCTGTGACTTTGTAGAGGGTAGCAGCAGATTGAAGATTTAGCCAAGCATTATGGTTTGCATCTAGATGTCCCCTCAAAGCTTTGTGCAGTCATGGGGCAAGCTTCTAGAGTTTTTGATTGATTCATGGCCCAATGCTGGGATTATGGATATGAGTGCTACATCTACCCTGGAGTAGATGTATGGCAGCTTGCATACACTATAAGGGAGGGAAAGAGGCTTGCTCTTGCTGCCTGCTCCTCCCATTTTGCTTTTGCTGCTTTTGGTGTTTTCTGCTGCCCTGAAGTGTTGCCTTCTGCCATGCACCGCTCTGCCTTGAAGCCAGCCATGTATGAACTGAAACCTCCACATCTATGAGCTAAGTACCTTTCCTTCCTTAGTTCTGGGTGTCGGATATTTTGTCCCAGTAACGAGAAAAAAGTAACCAAGACCCCAACATATAGCTTGGCATAGAGCACAGCCCCTGTCCAGTGGTCTTGAGTGGAGTGTAGGCCTGATGTCCAGGTGGGAGGGGCAGTGACAGAGTGAGTGTCACATGTGGGTAAGAACCAAGTGTTTCATTGAAAGAAGCATCAAGAAAGCATAGAAGAGCTGAGGGCTTACAGCCACGCAGAGAAAGGAAATGTAGCAATTTCTAATGACTCAGGTCTAGTGGAGGGGGTAGATGAGAGAAGGGGACAGTGTGACAGAGGTGGACAAGTTGGTGTGGGACTTGGGTTTTACTGGGCTCTGTGGCACTGACTAGATCACTTCCTAGGACAGAAGTTGCAGAATCTGACTCTTCCTTGCCTCATCCCTCATGCCTCCTGCCCATGACCTGTCCTTCTTCATGGGCAAAGCTTCCCTCCTTTCTCTTAACTTGGAGTGGTAGCCTTCTGGGACAACTCTGAAGAAGCATCCTTTAAAGGCCCTGAATATGAGGCTTGAGCACTGGCTCCTCCCTTTCTCTAGAGGACCTTCTCATTGTCCTGGTGGCCTGGGGTGTCCAATGTCTGTGATGGTAAAAAGTGTTGGGGAGGTCCTGACCTACCCCTTCAGATGTGTGGAAGGTTGAAGGAGCAAGGCCTGGGGATTTTGAGTCAGACTTCTAGTTAGACAAATTAGCCTGGCCTGGTTATGCGCCCACAGTGGGGTCCAGATGGCCTGTCTGGCTTGACCATTCAAGCACATGAGCAGGTTTTGGCTTGAATAATGTTCCCACATCACACTGGACACTGGCTCAGGGAACACTCTTTCTTTGGCCCTGAGGTTTCTGTTTCTGGCTTCCCTACCTGGTGTGTCTTTCCTCTCCATGTCCTGACCCTCAGTTTTAAGCTTCTGGAGTCATCTGTTTCTAGTTCAGCCAATGTAGAATCTTGTAAATAGCTATCTTTCCTTGAAACACTTCCCTATCAGCTTCCATTACATCTCTGAGACTGTCTCATCAGTAATAATCATGGGGAGAATAGTGCTCCTTTCATAATTTTCTGTGGAATGTAAATGACACATATGAGACACTGCCTTCCATAGTGCATGGTCTCCATATCACTTGGTGTAACTGCATATAGAATGGCTGAGCTGAGAGAAATAGCCAGATTCTGACTCTGCATTCAGTGCTCTTTTTACCCTTACTCTGATTTATGTGTGCAGCCAATAGAAATCATGTTCTTAGATCCATCCCTAGATCTCTGAGTGTCATCCCAGTGATATCTGACAGGTTCCTGACTCCCCAGTCTTGTACCAAGAGTCCTTAGGATCCTCCTTGCTCACTGTGTGAAGCTTCACCAGCAGCATGTGGAGTAGGTACAAGGTTGTGTGACTTCCTGTCGGCAGGTAGTAGCTGAGGAAGGGCTTGTCCTAGCCTGGGGAAGTAGTGCCCACCCATGAACCATTGCTCTAGGATAGCCATTTCTAGCTATACTCCTCTGCCTTTCCACAGAGACTTACCCATGAAGGTGCTAGATGCCATTTCAAACCCACCTCAGCATATTCAGATGCTGTGTATGTACGAAGTGTCCATCTTTCCCAGGCTCTGCTGGGAGGCCCTGGGCAGAGGTTAGAACTGGAGGTGAAGAATGAGAAGATCAGTGGAAGCTCAGCCACTCAGGCTCAGCCGACCCTGCGTCCTCACCTCTTCCTGCACCCTGCTCTGTTTTCTTTAACTGGAATTGACAGCAGGAAATGATTAGACCAGGCAGTGTGCTAACAATCATTGATTGACTACATCCTCATCACTGGGTGCCTTGAAGGAAAAGCCAGACCACGAACCTTAGAGGAGGGCGCACAGCTTTACCCCTGAGGAGATATGATTCCTGGCTCTCTACCTCTTCCAGCTGCTAATGCCCACACCCATCTGCAAGTTCTGTCCTAGCCTATACTTGTAGTCAGGCTGGGCACAGGCAGGGGTAGAACTGGCAACCATCTTGGGTTGCCTGACTCTTCCTAGTTTTAGCACTGAATGTCCCATGTCCTGAGAAACCTTTCAATCCTGGGCAAACTGGATAGTTGGCGGCCCGAGCAAGGAACAGGGCAACATCATTACGTTGCTTCTTCTTCTTTTTCAATGTCACTATTACGTTGCTGCTGGCATCACCACCACCACCACCACCACCACCACCACCACCGTCATCACCATCATCAGTAATAGCCAATGTGAGCTCTTCCTGTATGCCAAGATATTTGCTACATGCTTCACCCTTCATGGAGGTGGAGAGTATCCTTTAGGGTATTATCTGATCCACCATGTGTGATTCTATTTGCCTGGACACTTACATTGTTAGCCTTGGGTCAGCCTCTTCCTGGGGCTGCCCTAGATCTTTGCTTATAGAAACTGGTTTCCTCCAAGCCTCTGCTTAGTCCTGGTCTCCAGCTCCCAGGACCTTCTCTGACTGTAACATATTGACTGTTACAGGCTCTGATGATTGAGACCAGCCTTGTTCTTGACCTGTTTCAACTCAGAATTCTGCAGAAGCCTAGAGTAGTAGCGGCAAACCTAGGGCATGTGTGCTGCAACAGGCTGTTTGTATCATTGGAAACTCTAAAAGGTTCCCCACTACTGGCCTAGGGTGTTTCATTTGAACTGTGATTGGTGAGGCTTCATCTTCACACTGTGTCCTGAATCCCACAAGGTTGCCTGGGTCCCTGCCTTCTGCCTACACCCCAATGGCCTTCTTATTCTGCATTCTCTATTGGTTAGCAAATATTCCTCTTTTCTTTACTGCCAGATCATCTGCAGTCTCCTGACTGCCCAGGAACTTGCCTTATCCCTGGTTCTGGTGCCTTTGGGACCATTGGTACATATCTTGTTAGTTATAATTGGTGATTAGGTGGCCTTACCAGGACTGCCTGCAACTGGTTTATGTTTGCAGGAATTTTTCCTTCCTGGCCCATTGATGTAACTCAGGGGACCCAACCCTTTTCATATCAGTTTGAGCATCTTATAACTAGGGAGACAAATCGACCACTCAGAGTAACATCTTGCACTCCAAAGGCACATAGAAATGACTTTTGGATAGGGTGGTCTCGATTAAAATCAAATTGATTCAAATCATGATTTGAATCACTAGTCGGGAAGAGTCGATTAAATCAATACTTTCCTTCAAAAATGCATTCGTTTTTGATATAATTTTAATGCACAGCCTCCACAACTCTGACAGAGATAGATGTGGTTTTCATTTTTAGAAGTTACATACCATGCATTTTTAAGCTGTGATTTATTTTGACATTTCGTTGAATCAATTTTGCAACCAAGTCTGAGTCTTGAGTGATGACTTGGTTATTTTATTTACCAACGCTAATCAAACAAATGTGTATAATTTTCCCAACAAAATAAGCATGTGCACTTTTGAATGTTTAACTATTTTTTTGCGACGAATGTGAAAATGTGCATTTGCTGAGATAAATTAGACTATTCCAGGCAGATCCAACCCAAAGCCCTTGTGCTAGTATATTTTTGAGTGAACCCAGTCATTACCTTTCCTGCTGCTCATTTATGTGTCAGAAAAAAAAGGGAAACTTTGCTACTTGTGTTGTTCCCAAACCATTTTCAAGCTTAGATTGGATTACAGTAGTGTTCTTTGGAAAACACTCTTGCTATGTGTGGAGAATAAATAGCTGTAATTACAAACTTGACATTTGTCTTAATCATTGTTGCGAATCCTTGTGCTTGACCTCTGCCAGCTATTGGTGTGACCTTTATTGAAGCCTTATCAGCATCTTCTGTGATTGACTGAACCTTACTGTATCTGAACAAATTTTCTTCATTAGGAGCAGTTGGATTTTATTTTCAGGGAATATTTGAACAACAACTCAACATTTGGAGTCAGATTTTGGTTTAGGTAGGGCAATGCTGTGCAAGGACATGCTTCTATTTCATTATATCAGTGGCAGAATGTTGGGAGGGAGTTCTTATATCTTGAGAGGTCTAAAGGACATATGTGAGTTTATGGATGTCTCAATGTGTTTTCTGAGCCTTTTTCTGGTTTTAAACCTATGACTTCTTAGATGTGGGCTACAAGTTCCTTACCTGTTTGGAGTATCAATGACCTGTATCTTTCAAGGTGAAACAGGTGCCCTATGGCTTTGTTTTCTTATGATTTACAACACTTGGATACCACTATCTCACCTCCTTCATGCACTTGTAAGTGAAGAAAATCCTATGATTAGTGTCAGAAGAGTCCTCAGTCCATCTTCAGATTAACTCTTTAATGTATAAATGACGTGACACGCAGAGTCACAAAGAAACCATTAAAAAACCACATCTGAAATTCCCAAAATAGGATGTTTGCCATAAATAAATCATTTCTGGATTTGGGTAATTTCTCCTTTGCCATTTTCCCTGCAAAGGAATGATTAAAAATTTTTTTCCATACATAGATATCTATTGTTCATTCATTCTTGGATTTGGGTAATTTCTCCTTTGTCATTTTCTCTGCAAAATAATGAAAAGCCCCTCCACTGGGTGAGATGGTGCATGCCTGTAATCCCAGCACTCTGGAGGCTGAGGCAGGAGGATCATTGCGAGTTCAAGGCCAGCCTGGGATACAGAGTGAGCTCAAGGCCAGCCTAAACTGCATAGTAAGACCTACTCACAATAAGACCAAAAAAAAAAAAAAAAAGCCCCTCTGTATGTAGATGTCTAACTATTGTTCATTTACAGCTAACTTCTGCTGGGCTTTTATAGAGCTGTGCTGAAAGTCTTAGTGTAGTAGAAACCACACAGTTCTTAATAGGAATATCAGATTTAGCAAATGAAAGTACAAGGTACCCAGTTATATTTGAATATCAAGTAATAGAATGAACAACTTTTTTAGTATAAGTATATCCTCTGTGATGTTTAAGATATACTAAAAGTTTATAAATGGTTTATCTGAAATTCATACTTAACCAGGTATCCTGCATTTTGTCTGGCTTCCCTCTTCTCCCTGTAATTCATGGTAATACATATTTTCAGTGCCCCAAATGTGCTGAGTAATATAGTCTGCTTTTCAAGTGGCCAGCCTTATTGGAGTTAATTGTGTGTTCTACTTTTCTGTGTCCTGTTTCATTTTTTAAAAAACCCTTTTCCTCAGCTGATTTTTCCTCATGCACTGTTCTTATTACCACCTGCTGCTGCTTCCCTCTGAGTACGTGTCCTGGCACTTGCAGGGCTCCTGCCTGCCTAAGTCAACCTTAGCAGGCACCAGCTCTCAGGGAACTAGCCAAGGCTAGGACTGCTAAGGTAGCAGCAGTGCCCAGCCAAGGCTAGCCCCGTGGACACCAAGAGGCCAACATCTGGTGATGACCACTAGAGGGATTAGCTGCAGGAGGAGCTGAGGGCATGAACCTCACTGTACCCAGAATGGGAGACCCGTATGGTTCTGCGAGACTCAGATGGCGGATGAAGCCTGTAGGACGCTTTTGGTTGCTTACCTCCACTTTGCCAGTCAATGGGAGCCTCACTAGAAGCCATCATCTCTGGATTCATGGCTTTGCAATTGGAGGAGAATCTCTTCTTGTCTATCTTGTCTCCTGATGTGGAGCATTGGTGATGGCAGTTTGTCCAAACAAACTAGTGTCCCAAAGAAGTGGTCACAAAAACCAAATACCATACCATGCATTTCCATGTCCTATTACTTTGTTTTCTAAATTGAAAATAGTCTGTGGCTGACTTCTGGACCCACCTGAACCCAAATCCAGCACCATAGTATGGTTCCTCCTACCCAAGGATTGAAGCAGAAGTGCCTTGGATGAGGACCTGAATTTGCAGCCCTGCAGCTCCCATTGGTGGGGCGCAGTGCAGGGGCGGTGGGACTGATTGATCAGGCCCACCAGGGGGGAAAAGAAATCTTTACCAGAGAAACCTGCCTAGGATTGCTTTGATGAGAAATTCAGACTTTTGCCTTTATTCTAAAGGCACCTAGTTGGCTTTATGTCTGGAAACAGTTTTCTGGTAACCTTTAAAACAATGGTGTTTTCATATCAATCTGTGCTCCTATAATAAGGGAAGAACCAATTAGGACTGGGCAGGGCCAGCATAGGTGAATTTAGGATATTTAGGATTGTCTCACATTATCAGGCTTAATTAACATCTTCCCAGGCTCGCTACGGCCCTGAAAGTTGTCCAGGAGGACCATCACCATTCACATTCTTTCTTTCTAATGAGCCTGAACTTTCACTGCCATAGCTTAAACCTGATACTGTTCGGCAGCTGTCCCTGTTGACTAATGAATGTAATTGCCACTGGGCTTTTTTCCAGCCTCCTTGTTTCCAAACCAGCACCGTCCCCACTGTAGCCAGTGCTCTCTCAAGATCACCCTGCCCCTTCACTTTCTCTTGCATGTTCACAATGCACGCAGCATTGATCTTCACTCCTGCTTTAAACTATTTTCTTCCATTGCTTCTGCCTCTTGGCCTGCCCTGCTCTCCCCCTTGCATTGCTTGGGCTCCAACAGCTCCCCGTGTAACCTGGTGGACAGTTTCCCCTGGACAGTACTGGGTCAATCTTGATCCTGTGCCTCGCTAGCCCACAATGGCCTCTTAACCTTCTGTGACTGAAAAGCTGTATGTGTGCAGTGGGAATAGGGAGGGATGCAAGTGCCCTGCTAATTATGGAGTGAAACTCAAAGGTGATGGGATTGAGGGAGAAATGTGTGTGTTTTGCTGGTACTTGGAAAGGCTGCTTAAGTTGGATGAATAAGATGATAAATGAAGATTTCTGAGGATCTTAAAAGGGGACTGACTTCTGGGCATTTTGGTGTCATTGTAGGATGTTATAACTTTTTATTTTATTTTGAAGTTTATTTTTACAATGTAGGCTTTCTCTTGATAAAAGAACTCTTAGATGTATCAGAAAAGAATAGTATCTTTGGAGATTAATAACAGGAAAAGGGGGGGAGAAATATCTAGAGATGGAGAAAATATTTCCTGTGATACAGTCATTGAAAGAAAAAGAAGGACTGAGGTTAAAGAGAGAGATGGATGGTGAAGTGGAGAGAAACCTTTCCTCCTTCAGATGGCAGGGGCTGAGCTATGAATGGCCAAAGTGGGTTGTCTTCTAGACTTCATAACCTTCTGGAGTAACGCAGGTGAAAAGGAATAGTGGGACGTCAAGATGAGGCCTTTAAACTTGGGCAATCCTGGCTTGAATACTTACTGTTGTGTCCTTGGGCATCTCACTTAGCCAAACTCTTTGCACCTGTTTTACTCATCTGTAAAACGGGTGTAATAATTGTCACCTCTTATCATCCTGAGAATCAAATGAGATGATGTTTGTTAGGGCTTAGCACATTGTCTATGGGATCCCGTTAATAGAAGCTGTGATTATTACAAGGACTATTACTAATACTAACATGGGTAGTCACTGTTGATTTTTTCACATAAAACTTGCGCAATTTGGCTGTTGTCACAAGGGATGGAGTGGCATTGTGCAACAGTTCAGTACTTGCTTAGGATACTTGAAGGCAGTGTGTGCACAATGGTAGCTGGCACTTGTGACCTAGCTGTAGTGACCTTACCTCCCGATTCATCTTGGTCAGTCTTAGTTTACACCTGTTGTCCCACAGCAGGACCTCTTTTCATTCTTAAAAGAGGTTTGGATGATCATTTGGCTCCCTACTGTGGTTCTTAGCATCTAAATCAGTAAAACAGTATTATTGCATTATTCATAGTTTCTGATTCTTTCAAATGGATTATGAGTTTCTCGAGGCCACTGTATATATGTAAACAGACGTACACACCTCCATCTTGTACCCATCTAGTGTCTGCACTTGCAACAGTGCTCATCACAGAGACGTTGGTGACTTCTTCCCATAGTGGTCTTCTTCATATACTCCATGCCCTTCACTTTGCTGGTGAATAAGCTTCTTGTGGAGGGGAACCTCCAGAGGACAGTGGGCCAGGAAGAGTGGGAGTGTTGTTTCTAGGACTAGAGTTGGTTCTCAAGTACGGTGCTGTGGACAGAGTATGGATTTTCATCCCTACCTGTCCCTTAGCAGCCACATACTTCTGGGCCAATCACTGAACTGTTCTAAATTCTGTCAGTCACTGAACTTAGCTTTGAGTTTTGTTTTTCTCATACAGGAAATGTGATTATAATAAAATAGACCTTGAAGGTTTGTGTTCTGCTGAAGGGGTTCAGGAAATGGCATCTCAAAATATTATGCTTTTGTGTGCCGAGGGCTTTGAGGAAGAGCAAATGTGGGCAGAGGCTTGCTCTGAGCTTCCTAATCTGCCTGAAGTTGGGTCCTCCAGAGGGAGTTTGATTGTCAAACCTGCCTCCCTGCCTTCTTGGGAGGTTCCTCCACCTGGAAGTTAACAGTATCACAGTATCACAGAGAGACCGGAGGTCAACACCATACCCAGGAAGATGTCACAGGCTCTCACCTGTTCTTCTGAGGCTCTCTTCATCTTTCCCCAAATCATTACTCCCTGCTAATTGCTTTCTTCCCTTTGCTCTTCTCTAAAGAGGGCATATAAGCTTCTCGGTCTCCCTAGATTTTGGGCTGTTCACTCTTCCTTCATGTGATACACTTATGCATTTCTAAACCTCTTCTCCTGTTAACCTGTCTACTCTCAGTTTCATAGTCTTAATTATGGAGCTCTCAGAGGGCGGAGAGAAAGTTTCCTCACCCCTACGATGCAATGCTAGGCTGTAATGGGTTTTTAGTCAATGGAGGACCATGAGAAGGGCAGCTCTCTAGATATGTGTAGACAGCACCACATCCCTGCCACTGTCTCCCCAGAGCTCTGACTCTTCCTGCTGCTCTTTGTGTACAGAGAATTTCAGGGCTGTTGGCCAGCTGGGTCTGCTGGAGTTAGGACAGTTAATGGCAAGGTGGGTGGGTGGGGTTGGTGGAATGTGACCGCTTGTATCTAGGTGTCCCTCCAAAGCCTCATGTAGTCATAAGTGGGGATTTTCAGAGGTGGCTGGATCTAGAGTGCATGATACAAGGATTAAGGATGTGATGCTCGTGTGAAATGTGTGATGCTGGGATTAAGGAACACCCACCCTGGGTGTGGGTGGCACCACCCTGAAGACCAGTGGCCTGGAAGGTATAAAAGGAAGAGGCAGGCTGCTGTTGCTACTGCTTGTGCTTCTGTCCTTACTTGCTGCTTGCTGCCTCTGGCCTGCCATGCTTTTCCATGGACTATTTTTCCTCCTTGATGCTCTTCTACCATTTGCTACCCTGCCTTTGAGCCCGCCAACTATGGACTAAAACTGCTGTAAACTGTGAGCTAAATAAACCTTTCTTCCTTTAATTTTGAGTGTTGGGTATTTGGTCTCAGGAGCAAGAAAACTAGTTAAGACATGGAGTCATTCGTATAAGAAGTGTTTATTGAAACTAGTATCAGGCATAGTGCTTTGCTCAGGGAATTAACACCTAGATGCTGGCCCTGCTCTTGTGAGTCTCATGGTCATCTCTAGGGGACGTCACAAAGGGTGCTGTCCCTGACTCATGCATTTGCCCAGAATCTTCCAGAGTGCAGAGCCCTGCGTGGAGGAAGGGTCTTATTGTTGGGTACTTTGAACTTCTTGCCAGCCTTGAAGTGAAATCATGCTATTCAAATGGAATATTTCTGATTCAACAATCAATTCAACAGTGAAAGGAAAAGGAGCAGCCTGCCAGTCCTGGTGGAGTAAATCATCCCGAAAGCATCCTCGGAGCAGCAGTTCCTAATAGCTCTTGTAAACATGCTGTCACTCTCAGGGTTGGGCATGGGCCAGCAGACGCTCTCCTGATGCTGCTTCTCTGGTGCCGCTCCTCTGTGCTTCTCCGAAGTGCTGCGATATCCCGCTGTGACAAACACTCTGCATCAGTGAAGGAATGCTTTTCAAGCCCCTCTTCTCTAGGACCAGAGATTGTCTATGATTGTTTCCAAATCAATCAACAAACCTTTTAAGGGCAGCTCCAAGACAGGCTGGAGACTCAAAGATGTGTGAGACACGTTGACAGCAGGGGTTGCCTGGAACAATCGAAAGAACCCCTGATGTGTTCCCAGTTCTTCACGTGTATTATCACAAATGTGCCCCGCCCTGTCCGTTGTTAGCTCCATTTTACAGATGAGGGAGCTGTAAAGTATTGAGGTCAAGTGATTTTGTTTCAAGCTCACACAGATGGCTGTTAGTGACCGCTGACTCTGTGGGGTGTGTTCTCTGCTTGATACTGTCAGCTGAAAATCCCTTTAGAGCAGAGTCCTCTTCTGCAGTGACCTCCAGCCCTCTGCTATTCCTCTGCTTACCCTGCTACTTGGGGTCTTTCCTCACCCACGCTGACCTCTTCTGGGCCACCAGCTCACAGGCAGATGTTGGCATGGTGAATTCCATGTAGTTATTATCATATGCAGAGAATTTGGGGCCCACGTAAGTGCGGACAGACAAAGAGGCAGCCAGGGCAAGGCAGAGACTCTGCATGGCGGTGGAAAACCTATCAGAGCCACTGTCGTCTCTCCCCTGGGCTGTCCCAGCGGTCCCATTGGTGATGAGCCTTCTCACTTTCATCAACAGAGGCCAGTGATGCTTTCAAACATGAGTCAGGTCAAACCCTAGCTCACAGCCCTCCAGGGGACATTTGTCACTTTAGAATAAAATGTACCCAAGGCCTCCAAGGCTAAGCCCAAGGCAGCCCCTAAACCCCTGGCCACGTCTTCCTGTTCTTTGCTTTAAAACCCCCTATCCTGGCCCTGTTGGCCGGTGATTGGTCCTTGAACTTAGGCCTGTCCTGTCTCAGAGTCTTTGTAGCTGTTTTCCTTCTTTGAGGCTGCATGTTTCAGTGTCTGCTTCCCTGTATTCAGAGGTAGCATCCCTTGTGGTCTACCCCACAATGCTGTTCTTCCTTTCCTTTCTGGTCCCTGAGTTTATTTTTCTTCACAGTAAAGATAATTTCCTTGCCTTTCTGCTAGAATGCAACCTCCACAAGAACGAAGTCATTGTTGAATTTCTTAGCCATGATATATCCTCCTGGCCGATGTGGAGTGGGCGTGCAACAAATATTAAGGAACTGTGCTTATAACTAACATGTTTGCAGCACATGAAATATGCGAGGCATGGGGTAGAGTCCTTTATGCTAAACTTCATAAAAACCCCACAGAGTGAATCTTCTTAATATTCTCACCTTGTAGACAAGGACTCTGGAACCCACGGTGGAGGTACATCTTGCCTGAGATCACACAGCTGGGTAGTGTTGAGCCAGGGCTGTTTAATTCCAGATCAGAAGTCTTCAAACACATTCTTGGGTGACCACTTGCTGCCATCATACAAGCAGCTGGGAGAGGGTTTTTCCCAGCAAGACTGCCTGGCATTTCTACTGAACATTGGTGTTTTCCTTACCTGTATCGTTTTCCATGTACTCAGGACTCATCTGTTTAAAAGCAAAATCCAATTTATCACTATGTGTAGAGAGCATAGGCTGGAATAAAGCACAGGCAGGCAATTAGCAAGCCCCATGCAGGGCAGAGAGGCCGTGTGTGGTCATGGTAGGAGCATCAGGCCAGGAGTCAGCAAGGTGTCCCAGTGGGCACAGCTTCCCTCATAGCTCACCCTATCTGGAGCGCTGTGGAAAGAGGGACGTTCACTTTGTTCCTGTCCACTGCCATAAGGGATCCTTTGGAGGGATATGGGGATCTTTTTTCTAAGCCTTCTTTGGCTGCAGGAGTCCCTGTAAGGCCATGAGTCCAGCACAGGAGAAGTAAAGGAAAGTGCAATTTCCCAAGCAAATCAAAGTAAGAAACTGTGAAATGAAAAGGAAGGCAGAAAAGGTTTGAAGACAGGAGAGGCCAAGAGACTAGAGGACAGTGAGAACGACAGAGAAAAACACAATGAAGGAACAAAAAATAAAAGGGAAAAAAGAAAGAAATGATACATTTGGCATGCATATATGTGCCTGTGTGTGTGTAATAACACAGGGAGGAAGGCACCTGGGCAGGAGGGAAGGGAAGGTTCCCCTCCCCCAGGCCTCCCCCGCCACCCCTTGTCTGCCCCTACCATGAGGGGTGAGGACTGCGCCAGGCCGCGCTTTGCCTGGGCTCTCCAAGTCTTTTGTGATCTTCCCCTTGTCACTGTCTCACCTCCATTTCTGTTCCTTGCCCTCTTCCTCTTCTCCTTTGTCTTTCATTTGACCGTTCCCAATCCCAGCTTGTGGCCTGGGCACCATCCCCACCAGTTATAGCTAAGGCAGCACCTTTAGCCCTCGGGTAGGCGGCACTGGGTCCATGTGGTGTGCAGTGTCACAGGGCCCTGCTTTTGGTATCGTGTTCTGTTGCCGCCATCTTGAAATGCATAATGGTGTTTGAACGAGTACCCCCTATTTCGCATGGGGTCCTTTAAATTGTGTAGTCAGAGCCCAGAAATCCACTGCAGGGTCTAAAGGAACCCAGAGTTGTTAGAATTTAGAGGAGGGTAGCGGTGGGAACAGGGGTGCTCAGGAGGGACTGAGAGTAGCCTGAAACCTAGGAGGAAGATCTTTGGGGTAAGGGAGGAGGAGGCCAGGGACATGCAGGGTCAGAACCTACAGAGTTTAGACCACTTTGAACCTGACTGTGTGGCCCCCTCCTTTCTGGGTGTACAGGGAAAGAGGGGACAGGCCACAGTGAAGACGTTACTTGATATCATTTTATGAATGAAGCTTCTCTATCCACCCGTAAGGTCAGACCCAATTGCTCTCCTCAAAGCCACTGGCTCTCCATTATCTCTGGATGTTCTAATGTCCTCTGGCCTTCATTCAAGAACCAGCGGAAAAAGGTCAAAACTCAGACTGATGATGGGCACGTCCTTGGTTGACCCTGGTTCTGCTTTCATCCTTCTAAGTTCAAGGTGGCCCTGGTACCTCTCTGCTGACAAGGACATATGGCTTTTATTGCTCTGCCAGCATAGTGCTCACGCCTGAATATGGCCAGCCTTAAACATAATTGCCCATACTCCCAAATTTGCATATTTGCCATTGGACAAAGGATCTCAGATCATCCTACCAACTCAGTCATTTGGGCATTTGCCTCTACACTGACATTTGGATGGACCTGAAAAACTATTCAGACTTCAGGATGTAGGCTTGCAATTTAAAATTAGAAGTGTGGTTCTCAGCCTTGCCCTTGTTTGTTTCGGCTGCACTGGCTCGTGGCTGTCAGCTGCCTCTTCCCTAGCACACTGATAAATTGCTGCAGAGCGTTTTTCAGGCTGGTAGAAAAGATGGATGAGTCACGGGGCTTTGGGAGCCTGAGTGCAAACTTGTTTAAGTTGAAGGTATAGTGGGCAGGTAGAAGAACATGGCCTTTCAGGAGGGGCTCTCCCAGGCATCAGAAGAGCCTGTGTGTCACAGGATGGACCAGTGTTGCCATTTCTAGTTTCCTTGCAGAGGACCCTCAAAACCGAAATGGCTCTCTTTCCTATGGCTAAACTGATTTTGTAGGTTTGTCTTATGGGCCCCTTTCAGGAAACCTGGCAAGTACACTTGGGGAATGAACTGGATGGAGAAGCCCCAGGTCAGCCCCAGGAAGGAGGCTTCGCCCGTGGGACTCCATTGTATGTACTGCCATGGGGTGGTGAGCCTTCGCCACCCTGCAATCAAGTTTGGCTTACAGCCTTATCTCTTTCCTTTCAGAGGTGCTTGGAGGATGCTTTGTGGGACTCAGATGGGAGGGGTGAGTGGACTGAGAGGCCTGTGGAGTTGCTGCTGGTGGATTAAGCTGTTCTCCTTCTCTTCACCTGGGTTTGGGCCAGCATGGTGCATTTCTCTCCTCCTCATCACAGCACCTGCTTCTCACTGACCAAGACAGTCCATCACCCCACCAGGAAAGGGGAGACAAATGACAGCAGTAACGTGGACTGAGCGGGATTAGATAAAACCAAAGAGCTATCACACGCAGCAGTGGACAGTCATTTAAAAGGAAATCCATCTTGCTGTTGCCTGGGGCCTCCAGAAGAAAAAGACATCTTCTGAGTGTGAGTGCAGCTTTTCCTGCCAGGTGTCAGTCTCTAGGAATCTCGGGCCCTGCCGTGTCAGGGCCATCAGTGAGCTCTGTTGGGTCAGGGGTAAGAGGGAGGGCCCTGGAGACAGAGGACCTGTGATGGGATAGATCCCAGAGCCAGCACTCAGATGCCAAGAGCTGCTGTACGTGTAACTTCTCCATTTCCCCATTTGCAAAGAGGCACAGCGCAAGCATGTGCTTCACAGAGCTATTGTGAGGAACAAATGACAGCTATGAGCAGACGGCTCAGCACCTCGTGGCACGCAGTAAATGATTAAATGACTATCAGAGAGCAGGTTTGGTCTGTCCGACATGTCTGTAGGTAATACACAGTCCTGGTCACTTCCTGGGTGGCCTTTTAAACAGCAACAAGGATGTTTAATGGTACTTCGGAGATACTGACCTCCTCACTGTCCCTCTCCAGAAAGGGAGGTAAAACTAGTGATCGATTGCTGCATTGTATTATTTCTTAACTGCTTTATTGAGTTATCAGCTATATACTATAAAGGCCACCCATATAAAATATACAGATCAGTGGTTTTAGTATATTTTTTTGCCTTTTAGAAAAAGCCCTTTATCCACTAACGCTCACATCCGAGGCCTCCCACCAGCTGCAGGCAGCCACTAATCTACTTCCTGTCTTCATAAATTTGCCATTTCTGGACATGTTCATACCAGTGGAGCCACAGGGTGTGTGACCTTTGGAATGGCTTCTTTCACTTTACATATTTTTGAGACTCGTTCGTGTTGTAGCATACATTAACACTCCCCTCATTTTTTATTGGTAAGTAATATTCCGTCATATGGGTACCCGTGCACCAAGTGATTGATGTTTGGGTTGTTTCCATTTTATTACGGATAGTGCAGCATCACTTCAAACACACAGGGCTCCATTACTGCCCTCTGCTGCCTGCTCGGGGTGGTTGTCCTTGCCCTGCGCCTAATTTGGATACTTTATAGGTTGGGGTTTGGGAGGTACAACAGTAGCTCTGTAACTTTTGGGGCCATTCAGAGTGAGCCGCCCATTAATTATGGATTTCTCTGAGGGTGGCGTTTTCGTCTCCCCCAAAAGCATCAGAAGTTGGGGCCTGCTGAGCCTGAACCCAGGGTCCTGACCAGAGCTTTCACTTAGTCCCTTTCTGGGCAGGGAATGGGGGCAGGATGAGGTTCCATCTGGAAGCAGGGACTTGGCTTTGCTCTGGGTGCAACTGTGGTTTATACCTCACATGTGCCCCAGAGGTTCATGGGTTGAAAACCTGGACCCTGTCTGAATGTGCAAGCGGTGGGATCATGAGGAGGGGGTCACCGGAGGTGCCCTGCAGGGTAAGTCTGGTCTCTGGCCCCTTCCCTGTCACTCTCAGTCCTGCCTATCATGAGGCGAGCATCTCCTCTGCCGAGTTTGTCTGACAATGTTTCGGTGCTGACAGCCGGAAGGAAGGGACAGCGGAGTCTGGAACTGTGGGTTCCATAGCTTTTCTGCCTGCTTCTCCCTCGGCCACAGATCGTGGGAGCAGCAACTCTGTGCGCTCAGACTGCCTGATTTTCCCTGATCACTGGGTGACCATCGAGCAAGTCAGTGAGCTCCTCTGAGCCTCAGTCCTTGTCTGAAAATTGGGGCAGGGCGGGCCCATTTCGGGAATTTTAATAAGAGTTAAGTGAGCTGATAACAGCAAAGGCAGAGCACCATATCCAGGAGAAGCAATTTTTTTTTCTTGTGCAGATAGCATTAGATTTCTATGTCTTCCCCTTGCTGCAGGGATACATGCCCCTGTTTCAGAAGCTGGGTAAACTGAGGCGTGGAAAGCAGCCTCAGTGAGAGTCACTAAAGCCAGTGCCAAAGACGGTGCCCAGTCTCAAAACAGAGCAGATCACCTGCTTTCCTCAGTGTGGGGTCTTCCCGTCCCAAAGTGCTTCAAGGAGGAAGCTCAAGGAGATGCCATTTAACAAGCCTGGTCTGTGGTGGCCTGTGGTGGCCTGTGTGCCTCCATGCCCACCATGGCATATCCAGCCTCCCTGGGCCTCTCTGGCTGTGGCGCAGGGCCCTTACCTTACTTTTGGGGCCTATTAGAACTTGGCCCTTTCTCCTAGACCTGCTGTGTCGTTGGAACCAGAGGTTCCCACTTCTGTCCTTCTCTTCACATACAGCAGGGTTTGGGTGTTGAAGGGAGTCTCCCCACATGTTCCCACTACTCCTGCCAACCCCACGTAACACACAAGGGCACCCGAAGCCAGGAGGCCTGGTGACTGGGGGAGCAAGAGGCCAGCTAGAGTTGACAAAGCAGACAGCATAGTCACAGAAGAAAAACAGTGCCAGGATTGCCAGGGCAGAGGCGAGGGCAGGGAGGCTATTGCTGGCCCACTGTGAAACCAGTGTGACCCAGAGGGAAGAGGGCTGGGGCCCATGCACCCTGTGCAGTGATGTAGGTGATGTGGGCCTGTAGGTATGGGAACTGGGTTTTCCCCAGCCTGAACAGTGTCCCGTCCTTGCCAGTTTTCTCCTTTTTGTGTCTGGAGGCAGGCACCTTGTGGTTCACTGTGCGGGGTCATGTGGGGTCAAGGGGAGGAGAAGGAGGCTGCCTCTGGAGGGCCGAGCCTGGTTGTCACAGCCGTGTGCACCTGCAGCCCAGCCTGCAGGCTTCTCTGCGCTTGGCTCTTCTCAGAAGCCAATATTTGCAGCGAGTTTTATCTTTCCGCTGAGGTCCCAGGGATGATGATGTTTTGGCCGAGATGTACTTCATGTCCAATTCCTGTCAGCATTTCCAAGGGGAAGAGCTCTCATTAAAAGCTTCCCTGTGCGACCCCCTCCCTGCTTGCTCAGCCCGAGTGACATAAATAAGCCCCTTGTTTCTCTTTCACAAGCAAGCCGAGACCCTTAAAGGGGGCCGGATGCTGCCCCCGCGGCCCCTCATAGCCGCAGGGAGTCCTCAGGCAGAGCCGGTGAGGAATGGCCACTGTCAAAGCCCAGCCTCGCTCCTCTGGCTTCTGACAGGCTCCTGGGCTCTTTACAGCTGGAGAGGATGCTATGAATTCTTGCTCCATCTTGCCTCCCTCTGCAGTGGTTCCTCTGGCTCCTGTGGGGCTCTAGAAACAGCTTCACTGAGGAGCTGATACAAAGCCTTGAAGAGTAGGCCTTGCAGAGGGAAACTTCATGTGGTTAGAAAAGGGAAACAGAGTCAAGGGCAGGCACCCTGCCACGTGCACATTGTGCTGTGAGCGGGGCACCTCTGGCTGTTGCCTCCTCTCTCACAAATCAGGCTTGTGAGCAAGATAAGGTGAGGGAGATTCACAGAAATTGAGCTTCTTGCCCTAGGTCACACAGCCAGGGAGGGGACAAGGCAGGGACTTCAATCTTAACTTGAAGGCCTGAGCTTGAGTTTTCAGGGAGGTCTATGGGACTATTTAGGGGACTTACAAGGTTTAGAGCTGTTAAATCTGGAACCCAAGTCCCACTCTACATTCTCCCTGGACATCAGGGAAGCTGTGTGAGATACCCAGAAGGTGCTGGACACCTGAAGGGGCTTGCAGAAGGGTTCGTTGCCGCCATTCTCAAGGCATGTGGCTCCCCTGTACGGTTTGAATGATTCCCTCTGCACTGCTAAATACATGGTTTTCTCAGTATACTATGGTGAGTGAGACCATTGTCAGATTGGCTGGGCAAGCAGGTGTGTGGCAGCTTTAGCTCACCCCAGGGCCTTCCTCCTGCCTCTTGCTGGTCGCCAGCACTGTGCACTATATCACTTGTTCTTGCAGCTTGCCTGCCACTGTTTGCCAGGCTTTTATCTGGGTGTTTTCCCTGGTGCAGTGGATTTGCGCTTTGATTCTTACCGCCTCCTCTGAAAGTGCTTTTCCTGCCTTTCTGATGCAGAACACAGAGCCCAGGCAGTGTTGCTGACCCATCTAAGTCCCTATCACCATGAAATTGAGGGGAAGCATTTAGATCCACTGAGAGCAGTGTTTCCCCACTGGTGTTTCAACCTCAGTGAGGGGGTGACGTGAGGAATGGGAAGGCTTGGGGAGAAAGTGTAAAAGCATCAGACATCAGCTCTGCTCTCAGGGCCCTGGGGATTTAAAGGATCCATGTATAGTTAGAATAATGAAATAGAAGAGTGGGTGGTAACAGGCTTTTGTGGGTGCATAGTCCATATATTCTGTGGAGTAGAGCGGGGAGGTCTTTGGGCTGATCTGCAGAGGAGAGGTCCACTGGGGACTTGCTTCTAGCACTCTCTCATCACCCCCACCTCCCACCTTCTAGAAGAAACTCAGCCAGCCTGAAAGTGTGCGCACTTAGTCTGCTGGCAGTGAAGGAGGAGACAAATCACTGTGAACACGCTAATGGTTTTTCACCGCTCTCTCCCTTCTCACCCTTGTTTATTCTGGAGATCAATACAGACAAAGAAAATGTTATTCCTAGGAGAGGACCTGGCTCTGTGGTTTTAAAAAATATGCTTAGCCTTTCTTCTCCAGTCCCCCTCAACTTCCCCATCAGGGCTATTTAGAGCAGAGCCATTTCTGAGAAGCAGTAGTGGCAGTGGTGTAGGTCTGGCGGGCACTGCCTGTCAGTGTCTTCTTGCTTAAGGCCCCCAGGTATAGTCATTTCTGGTGAAACCCAAAGAAACAGTCTCAAGTCTGTCAGACCCACAGAAGTCAGTGTCCTTTGTGCATAGTTTGACCTCAGTACATCCAGTCTTGGCTACTCTATAAGTTAGCTACACAACCTGAGGGAATTAGAATAGACACTAATTTTCAAATGTTTCCTCCAGTGGCATCCTTTGGGTTCAGTTTAGTTCCCAGATAGGGATGAGCTAAAAGTAGAGCTCCTCTGGCTTTGAGGACCGGGGTTTGGGACAGGATTGGGGATAGGATTGGAGACAGGCACTATACTTCGGTCTCCTGTGCACCACTGCAGAGCCCAGGTCTCTGAAGGATGTCTGGAGGGCACCAGAGTAGTGGACTCCAGAAACTGTTTCTGGGTCTACTGTTTTAGAAATTTACTTCCAATGTTAATCCCTACTGTGTTTTGTCACTAGATTCCCCAGGGAGCCGGTAAAAGCTGTGTGGACAGAGACATTCTTTTACACTGAGTTTGTGTTTCTGCACGCAGAAGAAACGGAGTAGCAGATCTGTACGCAGTTGAGGTTCAGTTTCTGTTCCCATCAGAGATAGGTGGTATATTAGCAGCCATTAGCATTTATCTAAGAGAAGAGAGCCGCTACCTGCCAGTCTAAATCTGTTCTCCTCCAGGGGTGCTGAACATGACCCTGGTTGTTTCTCTTCCCTCTGTACAGGGGTATTCTTTGCCCAAGAATGAAATCCTAATTTTGCAAGTGCCTTCCTATCCAGGCAAAATTATACTTCAGTACCGTCAGGCAGGAATTCAAATCATCTTCAAGAATTTACTGAGACTGTTTTGCTTTAGACATTGTACTAAATAGTAGGGTGTGAATAAATATGTTCCGTGTTTGCTTCTTAGAGTGCTGTTCTGGGTGGCAGGTGACCGTAGGTAACTAGGGGCAGATCACAGAGTTGTAAGTTACCATGCTGAGTCCTAGGAAAGAGGCAGGCACAGAATAGAGTGGGTTGTTGTGATATTACTAGAGAGGGGAGGGAATTGGGCTTCCCAGGTAAGAAATAAAGGAAAGAGCAGTCGGGGCAGGGGCAACAGCAGCAGCCAGCACTTGCAAGCATTTCAGGGCTGCCTGTTTTGTGTGTGAAGGTTGCTCAGTAGCCCGGAACACTTGGGGCACTGGGTTGATTGAGGAATGTAGCTGGGGTGACGCTAGTTAGAGAGCTTGGGGCCAAGTGGGAAAACTATTGGCTACAGGAGGATGAGTTTGTTTCTAGTAAGGGAAATTGATGTTCATTGTCCACTACTAGGAAAATCACTCTGATGGCATTTTAGAGAATGCACTTTGGAGTGAGGAGAGACTCAGTTGCCCGTGGGATTAATGGTAGAAGTCCAGGCTAAGATGGGATGGTTTCTTTTCACATAGGAGACGGGTGGAGACTGGATGCCAGAGGTATTTGGAAGTAGATAGAGTCCATGAACCCATCCATGCACTTGAGGGTTGAGAAAGAGAAATTAAGAAAGAGGCCACATTTCTGGTTTGAAAGACTGGATGAGGAAGGAACTTGCTATTGCAGTTGGCTTGGGCAAAGAAAGTGCTTGGTGCGTGGGAGGTGAGGAGAAGGTCTGTAGATGCACTGAGCTCGAAGGGTCCATGAGTCATCCAGATGGCGTCCCGAAGAAAGCAGAGCTTAGGACGGAGGTATGGTTCGTAGGTGACCGCTCACTACCTAGGTGTGGGTGAATAATCAGGGATGGCTTGAAACAGCAACCATTAAGAAAAAAACCAGAAGGAATGCATAAGAAAGGGCTGGACAGGGGTCTGGCTTCTCTTTCAAGCCCCCTGGAAGGGCTATGCTATCCCCCAAGCTGTCGCCACCCATCCTCGGGCAATAGGACATATTACCCTGCTGTGCCGTGTGCCTTTCCTAGAAAAGCTGGGGCCAGGTAGAAGGCAGGCAAGATGCAGGACTACAAAACAGCCAGGTGGTTCTGCAGAACTGGCTGTCTCCAGGGCCAGTACTGGCTTCTTGGGAGAGAGGTGACCTGCTGGGCCCCAAGCACTGGAACTAATCGAGAGAGCTGTTTAGCTTAAACACATCACCCCAACTGTGCTGCGGCTGGGCCCCGGGTGTCATGTTGACAGCAGTGAGCCCATTAAAGGTACAGCTAGACTAGTGAGGCACAGTTCGGAGAAACTGCTATTAGCAGCATTTAATAGCAGGACTGTAGTTAATGGTTAGCAAATGTTTTATGAACAGGTTCCTCATGCTCTGTGAGGGCTGATTCAATTTATTCGGAATGGATTTGCTTCCCCTATTAAGCTCAGGAGTGTATAATCAGTTCCTTCCCTCTACTGAAGGGCTTTCTCTCCAGAGGAGTGAGACTTTGTCCTGCTGGTCATGTTAAAGTCAAATAGGGTCTGTTCTGAAGGAGACCCTCAGTACTGGGCCTACCTGTGTGTCTGGGGATATATTTGAATAGTGGGCAAATCAGAGATGAGAGTGACTTGCTTCTCATGGACAGAGAAAGCCTGGAAATGTGGACAGTCATCAGAGATTCTTTCTAGTATAGCAGGAGAAACTTTAACCTGAGAAAACATTGGTCCTAGTCTTGCTGAAACCTTGGCTGCTTTACTCCTAGGCAAATGGTTTCACCTTTCTGCCTCTGGTCTCCTGACCTGTGACGTGCAACTAATGCCATCCATCTTCCTCTCTGGGCACTGTAGAAATTAATGACCATGACACATTTAAAGGGCTGGGAGGGGGGAGGGCTTGGGATGCGATCAGTACTAAGCATTCAGAGAGAGAGGCAGGAACTGCATCCCAAGGGTAAAGGGAGATAAAACTTGGCATTGTCTCAGTCTGTTAAGGTGATACACCAAAACACCAAAACTCAAGTAACTTACAAACTGCAGGAATTTATTCTTCATCATCCTGAAGGCTAGAAGTCTGTGATGCAGGCAGAGGCTGGAGCTGGAGTATGCCTACTTTCTGGTGTGTACGGAGTGTCTTTCTGTGGTGGCTGTGGGGGCTGCCCTGAGGCCCCTTTTATAAGGGCCCTAATCCCATTCATGAGGGTCCCACTCCCGTGACTTAGTCTCCCAAAAGGTATCATTTCCTGATACCATCCCTTTGAGATTTAGGATTTCTGCTCATGGATTTGAGGAGGGGCACAGGCATTCAGACCATAGCAGGCATTATCAGCAAATCACTTATTTAAACTGAATTTGATAGTATTTATTCAGGCTAAGTAACATTTGATAGCCATATAGAGTATTAGACTATTTCTACTTAGAGTAGAAACAGGCTGTGATTTGCTTTTAATCCAAGGAGAACTAACATTGTTAGTTTTCCGTGTCTTTTTTTTTTTTCATTAATACTTATGGCTGAGAAGAAACACACATTACCAGGCTGGTTACTTTGCCTGCCTGCCTGCCTGTTTTCCTTCCTTCCTTCCTTCCTTCCTTCCTTCCTTCCTTCCTTCCTTCCTTCCTTCCTTCCTTCCTTCCTCCCTCCCTCCCTCCTTCCCTCTCTCTCTCTTTCTCTCTTTCTTTTCTTCCTTTGAAACAGGGTCTTGCTATGTGGTTCAGACTGTCCTCAAACTTACTATGTAGTCCAGGTTGGCTTTGAACTCCTGGTAATGCTCCTGCCTCAGCCTCCCGAGTGCTAGGATTATGGGTGTGCACCACCATGCCCAGTAATTTCTCCTTGAAACCCAAGATTAAGGCCAAGTATGGTAGTTTATGCCTGTAATCCCCAGGACTCTGAGAAGCTGACAGGAGGATCACAAGTGCCAGGTTGGCCTGGGCAATTTATTGAGACATAAAACATAAAAAATGGGCTGGGGATGTAGTTCAGTGTGAAGGCCCTGGTTTCAACTCCCAGTATTACAAATCAAACAAAACAAAAACCAATAAGACACCCAAAACAAGGTTAAGAAAATGTTTCTCCCTGGGAAATAAAGAGGCTAGGATTTTCAATCCCTCAACTATACCTAAACATAGATGTTTCTTTTGTTTCTGTGCTTTTACCTAAAATTATTTTCACCAAATTACACAATTAAGGCCACAAACAGTGTCTGGAAGACAGGTGACTGTATCTCTTTAATGCCATTTTTGGTCCTCAGTAGAAGGATTTTTCTAGCCCCAAGGACTTTTTTCTTCCCTTCCTACTAAAGGCAAGGATTTTTCTCAAGTCATTTGTCTCTGCTATCTTAGCTATTTTGTTAGGAGAGAATTTGAAATGTTGCTTAGAAGACTTGAGAAGTAGGCCCAGTTCTGGTATTTAGCTGATAAGGTTTTGGACAATATCTTAATATCTTGAACCTTCTCATGTAAAAATAAAATAGCATCATAAGGCCGACTCTGTAATGCTATGGAGATCAGATGGGACCTTGTATATCTAACTTGTGCCTGTGTTGGATGTGGGAGTTGATTACCAAGCAGGGAAGGATGCAAGCAAGATGCAGAGGAAATCTAGTGGGTGCCACCTAGTCTCCTGACTCCCTTCCCTGGGCCCAGCTCCTCCTCCTCCCTTCTCCTGTGGGGACTGGGCCCACACAGGCTTCCATCTCCTAAAGTCCTCTGAGTCCTTTGTGCCAACAAAAGGCCTCCCCTAGGGCAATTCTAGGCAAGGAATCTGGTAGGTCAGTTTACCAAGAACAGGCTGCAGAGTCACCTGTCTGTAGATACCAGGTCTCTAGCTTCTCGGGAGATGGGAGATGATTGCCACACTTCCTTCTGCAGAGGAGCTGAGGCTTGGAGAGGCGAGGTGACTTGCTGAAGGTCAGATAGCTCATGACAGGTTGGATCGTTGGGGCCCTGATGAGAGACAGCTAGTACACACAGAGCGGGTGACTGAGGGCACCGTGGAGATGAAGGGGATTTTAAGGTTCTTTGAGTGAGAGTAAGTGTTGTAGTCAGGGGTTTACAAGGGGAAATAATACAGGACATAGGACACATAGTTTATGAGATTATTTTATAATAGCTACACAAAGACTCATATACAAAGAGAGCACAGGAAATCTGTCCACACACTAAGACCAAAAGAATCCAGTGGACACCTGGATCCTGCAGCATGAGTCCAGCTGCAGACCTGGAGCCCATCACAATGCCTCCCACGAGTCCAGCTAGAGACCAAGAGCCCAGGACAATGTCTCATGCAGGCCTGTATCATGGATCTGTGCTGGGAAGGCCCAAAGGTCAGTGGTGGAAGCTAGAAAGTCTGTACCAGCAGGATGAAGGACCTGTGCCAGCAGGCTGAGGAATCTGCACTGGAGCCAGGAACCAATGCTCAAAGTAAGAACCAGAGCTCCCCACAAAAGTACCACAGCCTTCCTCAGCAATGGTGAGGTCCCAAGTTCCTTCAAGGATGAGAGTAGCTGAACTTATCAGGAAAGCCAGTATGACAAGCTCCTCAGGAGAACCAACAGCTCCCCACCACTTCCCAACAGCTTCTCAACTTCTCCAGTTGTTTTTTATGCTACCAGCAACAATCCTCAGGTGGCCTCCCACACCCAGCACCATGCTGGTTCAGTTCAGCTGGGTGTTACCAGTTGATTACCAGTTGTCAACCCACCACAGTAAGGGAACCCCTCAGCAGGAAGCAGTTACCCTCCAGGGCTGATGGAACAGGTCTGCGAATGGATATCAAAGCAAGGAGCCCCACTGGACCCTGGCAGAAGGGCCACAACTATCCAGAAGAGTTGTGGGGAGCGGATGAGCTGGAGATTGATCACACATATGGGGCTAACGCAAGGCCAGCCCTGAGAACATGGAGTGCCTGAGGCGAGCCAGACAAACAAGTTGTTAGGCAGGTCCTTTCTCCCATTAGGAGAGGGGTTTCACCTGTTGTCAGCCTCTTTCTGATTGTATAAATAAACACATTGCAGTCATTGGCAGTTCTATTTTTCCCACAGGAGGGGAGCCTTCCCCTGACCTCAGCTTTCTGCACGCTGACTCTTATTTTTGTTTCTTCACTCTCCACCATCCTCCCCCTGGGAATTTCAGGAACTGCACTGGACGCAGCACTGTGGCACCCAGACAGGCACTTAGGGTTCTAGCAACCTTGTTCTCTAGTAGGTAAGAGGACACCTCGGTGTGTGCGTGCAAACAGAACAGGTTAATGAGAGCAAGAGAGCGAACAGACTCACGAGAAGTACAGGAGAGAGAGGTGTGCTGATATCATCAATACTGATGCCATCATCAGGTGTAAAACACAGGGCAAAAGCAGGCTCACTAGAACAACATATAGAAATACTTGCTATACTATTGATTCTCATGCTTACCTTTTCTTATTGGACCTTGGTCAAGGAGTGTCTTGGCTGAAACAACCACAGGTGATTTAGCTCACAGCACTATCTTAAAATTAAGCCCTAAGCAATAAAAGGGTAGTGGAGCAACAGCAGCCCTCCTCCCGCCCCTCCATAGGGTTTGAACCCTCTAGCTTTGCTCAATTAAATAAGGTAGGAGCTATAGGGGGTAAAGAAGACCTTTATCCACTAGAGGAGTGTTTCGCTGCGACTTCCATTTCACAGCTGCCCAAAGTAAAACCCACAACCTCAAATGTGCCACAAGTGGCTACTTCCGATTTCAAAGTTCAGGAAACTTTTGCTATGACACAAGCTAAGACTTTCATAATGTATAGTCCTCCTTTCTCGTTCCCTTGCAGTTGGCACTAAAAGAAGCCAGGTTGGTGGGAGAATCTTTAGAGGGTTTTCAATATGTCTACCCTGTTATTGAAGCCCAAGATCCCAATAATCTGGGACAAGTTATATGTCTTCATGAGGCTGTACCCTTTAAGACCTTAAAAGAACTAAAGAAACTGCTACCTATGGTCCCACATAGGGCACCAATTGCCATGACCTATGTGGGGAGTGGGCTCTTGAGAGGGGGCAATGGGAGATTCAAAAGAAGTAAGACAAATATAGAAAAGCTGGGACTGGGTGGGACCTGATTTCTCTGATGGAGAAGCAGTGACAACCCAGTATAGCCTCTGCCTCTTTATTGTTACACTGTAAAAAGGGAGAAATGTGTGATGGGTCTAAAAATGCAAGATCTCAGTGTTTTGCTGAGAACCCTGAAAGCAAAACATTCTCAGAGCTACCTGTGATATAATTAACAAGGAAGACCACCAAGGCCAGACACCTGCTGGACTCGCCTTCCTCTACTCCCAACACCTTGTTTACCTGCCATGCCTCTGGCTCAGCTGAGGCTCCACCATTCTCCACAAAGAGTCAGGGAATACCAGCCTCAGCCTTCATCTCCTCCATTCCCTGGTGCTCTTGCCAGGGCCTTCAGTTGTCTGAAACCAGGTGTAAATTAGAGGGCAAAGAGCTCAGGAGATGGTTCTTTAGTGATCAATTTCCAGGGCACAGAGCTGGTGGAAGAGGTCAGAAACAGGTAACTAGTGTGGCGGAGGGGACAGAAAGCAGAGTGCCTAGTGTTTGCTCTCCTTGGTGACTGTGAGGGGCTCTGACCTGTAGCTCGGCCTGGGAGCTAGGCCCATGCCTCTACAGTGAAGCCCAGTGACCCACCTTGCCCTGCTTTGGCACTTACACACTCACTGTTATACGTATTTTGAAAGTGTTTTCATATTGTTTCTACCTTGAGATTCTAGCACTTACTAGACCTGCTGCTAGATCTTGCTTAGCACATTATTAATGAAGAAACTATTTATGTATATAAACTATATCATGTTTTAAAAATATTTTAAGAAACCACATCTTGATATTATTCATTTCCTTTGAGGTACTGTGTATTTTATTTTATGTATTTATAAGCATTATTCTAAGAAGGGATGCATGGGTTCCCCCATGGAAACACAAGACTCTGCAGTGGGCTGGGTGACCTTAGACCCTTCTTAAATACATCATCATGCAGTCCCAGGCACTGGATTCTGGTGGAGATGTGGCAGTGGCCGAGGTCATGGGTCCTGGCCAGTGGCTTCCTGCCCTACACTCAAGGCCCGAGACCTAAGCTCTAGGAATGTCCTGAGGAATTTAGACTTTTTCTACTTCCAGACCACCTCATCTAAACACTGATTCTCTCTCATGATCACACTTTTGAGACAAGTGTTCTGGGACATGAATGCAGGACAGATTAGCATGAACCTACAGCATGAGCACTGATTCTTTAATGGGTGAGCCACCTAGCTTCTGTCTCTCTCCAAATTATTTGGGAAGCTGACTAAAACATAGACTCCCACGATCCCACCTTCAGACCTGCTGAATCAGAATTCTGGGAGCAGTGCCTTAGAATCTGAACTCTGTGAGCTTCTTAGGTGATTTGAGTAACGCTGACGTGAAAGAGCTTGGATCACTGCTATAGGTTGTGTGGATTGCTGAAGTGAAGTTCAAAAGTTTGTTTGAACCTTCAATAGCACATCTCGTTTCTAAACCAAGCTAACTCTGGAAGAATTGAAAGAATGCAAGCGAGGAGAATTGTAGCACTGAGTGCTGTCCAGGCCTCTTCTTATGCCTGTCTGGCATAATTAGAGGTCTTGGAGGCAGGCGGGCCTGTGGCTCTTGCTGCCCTCCCTGGCTCAGTCACTTTTCATAAGAGAAATAAGCAGCGAGTCACCCTATAAGTAGGATCTTTCTTTCTTTTGTTCCCTTGATGGCCTGTTTAGTACCAGCCTTCTCTTTCCTTTGTTCCCTTGACGGCCTGTTTAGTACCAACCTTCAGGTAGCCACTCTAGGAACCTGTTCTGGGGAGTGGCTAGCGGGGAGCCTGGCCCTTTTCAGTACCCTGCTCAAAGTCCTCTTGTCATTACAGGCAGTTCCTTCTAGGCCCCAGTGGCCTGCTTGGATCAGTGGCACACTGGGTGGCAGGGGCACGCCAGGGCTTGGATATTAGAAGATGGCACAATAGCTCCTTTGGCCTTGGAGCTGGAGCCTGAGCTGACTTTTGGCTGCTGTATTTTGACCCTGCAGTTCTGTATTTGAAAGGCCAGTCATTTGATCAAGTGAAGTGAAGAGGCTGTTTTGTTTTTTTTCTAATGGCACCTTTAATTCAAGCATTTAGAGAGCTGTCCAAAGGTCAGAGCTTCCAAAGGGATAAGTGCTTCCCATCATTTCTGTTTTTTAAATTGTTTGAATGAATGAGAGGCAGTATGCTCGTACCTTGTTTACAGTTTCCAAACTTTCATTAGCCCTTCTGAAGATTTCCAGTGATAGAGAGATGATCCTTTTGATAGCAGTGAGCCTGAAGACACACAAGTATCTGTGCTATGAATAATAATTTTAGCTTTCATTGAAATTACTCCTTTTCCGGAGCATGATTTCTTTTACTAGCAATATTTTCATGTCTGAATCTCATCCTCCTTTGTCAGATGGTTCAGCGGGCTGGACTCTGGGGCAAGTGTCTTGCTGTGGTGCTGTAGGGCCTTGCACCTCAGTCTAGCTCCCCTGGAAAATGGGGGAGCTAGATCCTCTACCTGGGGGATCCTTTAGTGCCTTATGTGTTACTCTGTGGTCTCTTGCCTTGAAAGGTGTTATCCACTAACTAAATGGTTCTAATGTCTTGATGCTTTTGTTTTTCCATTTTTAACAACAAAAATCTGTTTAGTAATTTGAGTTTCTGAGTAGCATGGGGACCAGTCGTACTGAGTTGGTATTATTCCAGTTCAAGGCAAAGAAATGGGACATTTTGCTTCTCCTGTGGGACTTTATGCAGAGTAAGTAAGCAAATGAAGCCTGCTAAGTTCTAGAATATACTGAACATAGCTTGCAGTGCCTGTTATGACATTCAGGGCCCCTGAAGGCTGGAAGCCATAGGGTTGCTCTTCCTGTTCATCTGTGGTTGCCTCGGACTTGGATAAAGTAGGTGTTGTGTGGGAGCTGTGGTGTTGAAAGAAACAGACAAGAATGTGCTCTAAGCTGAGGACAGATGAACAAACAAGAAAAGGCCAGACAGTGCTAAATGCCACAATAACAATACAACAGGACAGGATGAGGAGTGACAGGGCCACTTTAGATCAGGCCACTGGGGAAAACTTCTCAGAGGAGGAGACATTTAAGATGGGACTTCAGCGACAAGGAGCCAGCTATGGTAAGGTTATCTTTAGTCATACTGACAGAATGGTCTGAATAAGTCCACACATATGTTAATGTGACTTTGGTCTTATCTCAAATCACTTTTAAAAAAACCACTCAAGACCATGAAGCAGACAGCCTACCCCATTAACTGATCTTGATGTGGCCAGTTTGCTTGTCTCTGTCCCTAAATAATATCTGATCTCCTTGTAAGGAGAGACATTGACTTGCTCTCCTCAGAGCCACAGAGCCTAATGCAGTACCTGGCACACGCTGGCCCTTACTGAGCCAGGCCCGTAACAGAAGAAAGCCAGTAAAATTCAACAGGAAGATGAATGAATAATTGTGTTGATTTCTACTTTTCTTGAGCATTGTGTGACTATATGATTCTTCTTATCAATCAATGGCAGGGGTTCAAAGGTGGGTAAGAACTGCCAAGAGAGGTCAAAATGGGTCTTATCAGTCCTAATCAGATTTGTGAATCCCTGAATGCTCTAGCCTAAAGCTGGCATGAGAAGGCAAGTCTTAGTCCTTAATAAAATACTAATTCCCTGATGAAGCAACTGTCGTTTTATAAAACATGCTCATTGTCTCATGAAGTCGGGAGAATGAAACCACAGACAGAAAGGAGGCTAAAGCGGAAATGTGTATTGAAAATATAAGAAGAAAACAAGGCTCCTGGTAGCTGGGAGGCATTCCAGAAAGTGGGTGTCATGTGACCCCTTTGTCCAGAACTTGCTAGGGATAAATGGGGCATGGGAATTTGTTCAATTGTTTAGTGACCTCCTATCATAGGTGACTCTGTAGTTTATTTATTTTTATTTTTTTTCTTTTAAAAGTAAGAGAATGAAAATATATTAACAAACAGACAGCCACTTACAAAGTAGCAAAAGAATAGTACAATCAAAACTGAGTTACAGACAAAGTGACAGGGAATTAACAATGGTTGTTATATTACATATTGATAACTTCAAAGTACATACTCAGGAAAACAAATACAGACATGCAAGATTGATCAAACCACTAATCATTAACTGTTCCTTATAATAAAGTGACATTAGTCAGTAGTACAACTATGTTAGCTATCCTACATCTACATACATACATACATAATTATCCCTTTCTTCCTTTACTCTTTCCTCTCATCCCATTTGCTCTTTACTTTTGAGCAGTTTCCTTTCATACCTCCTAAACTCTGTAGTTTAAAACAATCAAGTGGAACTCAGACTTTCAAAAGTTACTCAGTGGGCCGGGTGTGGTGGTACATACCTGTAATCCCAACACTCAGGAGGCTGAGGCAGGAGAATTGTTGTGAGTTCAAAGCCAGCCTAGGCCTCAAAGTGAGCTCAAGGCCAGCCTGAACTGCATAGTAGACCCTGTCTCAAAAAGACCAAAAAAAAAAAAAAAGAAAAGAAAAGAAAAGAAAAAGTTACTCGGTGGTAGAGAAACCAATTTGAAGAGAAATCAGTTATTCTGTGTTTTTACATTCCTCCAAACCTGGCCCTGAATATATGTAGGGATTGCATTCCATGTTGCCCAAGAAACTCCTTTTCTGGTCCTGGTTTCCCTGCCTGCTCTTAGTGTAACTCTTATCAGGGCAGCTGACTGCCCAGTACTACCTCAGGTTCTTCCTCTAACTAGCTGCATATTCAAAGGTAACTATAATATCTTTTACACTCGTATGTTTCTTGCTAGAAAGCTTGGGTGCAGGATATCCAAGAAGCTGGTCCAGTTAGAAGCATAATTATTTTTGGGCTTTAACTACTGAGAAGCAGTGTGCCCCAGGGGGAAGCCTGGTGATGGAACTGAACAATGTTTCTTAGTGGTGCGGGGACAGTCCTGGGGTTCAGGCCACAAATGGAACTGATGCCTCAGGGAGATGACATTCCTGGACTGGCATGACCTCGAGCTGCATTTCCATGAGTTTTAATTTGAAGAGTGATCTTGCTCAAGAACTGGGCTTGGCTAAGATCTGACCTTCAGCTCTGAGAGTTGCTAATGGGCAAGGCAAGGCAGGCCGGAAAGACTGGGATTCAAGAAGAGTCCCATTTACTTGGGTGGGGAGTTCCCCTAACTGCAGCTGCTCCTGCAACAAGTTTACACCTGCAACAAGCACAGGACTCAAGATTATGCTTGTCTTGAGATCCGATAGAGAGGGTGGTGGTACTTGGGAGGAAGTGGCTGACTGCGCTGGCAGTCAGGCTCCCTCCTGCATTATGCTGAGGTGTTAGCACTGGAGAAGCAAAGGACCTGCCACTGTTAGGTGAGTCTGTAGGCCTTGAAGTATCTGGTGGAGCCGCAGCACACTGGGCCACAAAGCTGGAGGGCCAGGCACAAGCACTGGGGCTGTATCTTAGTATGGATCAGTGCTGGGTAAAAGCCCGCTGCCTCAGCTTAGAGTTAAGTCTAGGCTGGGTGAGTAGCTCCAGCTGTGAAGAACTGGGACTAGCTGCCCAGAGGTTGGTGACAAGCTTCTTGCAATTATTCTCACAGCTCTCCTTGAAGCATGCCAGATACGATGTAGCACCCCAACTGTATTTGAATTTCAGATAAACAATGAATGATTTTCTTATTACATGGCCCAAATATTGCATGAGATGTTTTATGCTTGATCTGAAATTCAAATTTAATTGAATGCCCTGTATTTTTATTTGCTAGATCTGGCAAGTCTAATTTGAAGGCAAAAACCAGAAGCTCCTAAAGGGGCTCCAGATTTTAAAGCATCTGCCTCTTCTCCCTGCTCTGCAGTCCAGGGTAGTTGAGGCTGGTGTTTCTCTCCCACCTGCCTGAGTGTATATACTGAGTGGTGCCTTGGGTTATGAACTTAATTTGTTTTATGATTTTGGGGAAGATGGCCACATCTGTGTTTGTGTGAGGAAGATGGCTGTGGTTGTTTGTCCCCTCGTGCAGTTTGTGACAGAAGAAAAATTTTGTTGAATGGTTTTATTTGTGAATTGAGTAGCTTACAAACAGAAGTGTTTGTGAACTGAGGTATTGAGGTATTTCTCCTAGATCCTCAGAGGTGCTATAGGTGGGAACTAAAGTGGTGGGACTCATGTAGAGGGAAGGGAAGGGGAGGGGAGGGGAGGGCAGTGGAGGGGAAGTGAGGTCAGGGGAGGGGAGGGCAGGGAAGTATCTTAGCTAATTGGAGGAAAGATGCCCTGATGCCAGAAGGCAGACCTTCCCTGGGGGATCAAGCTATTCCCCTTTGCTGCCCACCTTTACCAAGATGCCCAAAGTACAGATGCTATAAGTCCGTGTACAGTGCCCAGCTTCCCAGTCTTTGGTTTGACCTCCATAACGTCCCCTGTTGACTCTTAGGATGTGACCCCTGGGATGTCATGTCCCCCATGTGGGAAGGTCACTAGTATTTCCATCAAGTGAAGGCCCTCTGCTTGCCCAGGCCCAGAAGCAAGGCTGACAGGGTCTTGTGGAGAACCAGATGCTGAGCCCGCAACTCAGGCCTTCACCCTCTTGTGTCAGCTTAGTACTCAGGGACCAGGACAGTGTCATGGGTCCTACTCTCTTTTTTGAAGCCCCAGGAACTGTGGGCAGAAGGACACCTGACACTGTTCCGGTGAAGTGTTTCTATCTCAAAGTGCTAAATAACTCTGCACTCTGTGAAGAAATCTTCTTGGCAGGTGGCACATTTGTTTTCATCACCCAAGAAATTCTGTCAGCCCTGGGCACACATGTCTGGGGATGGGGGTGGGAATTTGAGTGATGTGTTATTATTTTTGAGTTGAAAATGAGAGATAGTGATGGAAATGTCCACTAAGCTATTTCTGAAATCTTTGTCATTTACTGTCACTCTGAGCACAGGGAAAGACATCCTGTTGAGACAATCAATATGACGTCTTTATTTTGGTGACTGAGTGATGAAAAGGCGCCAGGTTAAGTTGAAGATGTTGTAGTTTCTGAACCCAAGGAGGTGGCAGCAACAGGGCAGGAAATGGAGAAGGGGCCTTGGACCACTGCCTGTGAGTTTCTGGCCCTCTGCTTCCCTTATGATTAGCTGGCGCTCTTCAGAGAAACAACGTGAGGGAGAGGGAGAGATGGGGGGAGGATTGATTGATTTTAAGGCACAGGCTCCTGCAGTTATGGAGCCCTGCAAACCTGAAATCCACAGGGAGAACCAGCAGGCTAGACTCTCAGGCAGGGTTTCTGTGCTGCAGGTATGAGGCAAATTTTCTTTGTTGGGAAAACAAAGCTTATTTATAAGGCCTTTGACTGACTGGGTGAAGCACATGCACATCTTAGAGTGTAATCTGCTTGGCTTAAGGTCTACCAATCATACATGTTAATCACATCCCTTAAAATCACCTTCCCAGCAATATCTAGACTGGTGCTGACTTCATATGTAGGCACTGCAGCCCAGCCTGGTTGGTGTATCAAATTTGTTACTCTGTGCAGTGCTTTGCAGAAAGTGGGGAAACCATGCTATTACCTTGGATGAGAAGACAGCCCTGGGTGGTTGTGTCCACATGTGTCTAGAGGCAGGAATGCAACAAGGTCAGAGCAGGCCCAGGGCATTTATACCTACCTCATTCCATGGCCTCCATTCAGTGGTCTTCTTAGTAGAAGGTGCTTAAGGGAGCATGGCGGTCTGTGCTGGGCACTTTGTCTTTTATCTCTGTGAGAAGGACTTCCTCTCTGGCTTCTTTTCCATTGTGACTGCCCATGTCTCCCAGGCTCTTTGGGTGAAGTTGATGCATGGTAGTTCCCTGTGGGTACTGGGCTGTCCCCAGCCCTCCCAACCATGGTGGAGAATCAATTCCTCGCCTTCAAGATAACTCTCTATTTACTGTTTTAAAAACTAAGGTGTTCGTTTAGGATAATTTTAGATTTGGAGAAGAGTAGCTATGATAATATAGACTTCCTCCATACCCTCCAGTCAGTTCCCCCTCATTACCATCTTCCATTGATGTACACTTAATGCAGGTTGAAAACCACCATAGATGCATCACTGTCATCTCCAGCCCAGACTGCTCAGATCTGCCTGCTGCTGCCCCTTTCCTGCTCTGGGATCCGATGCAGGATCTCTCGGTGTGTTTGGTGCTCCTTAGCTTTCCTGCAGGCCTGTCTGCACTTGTGTCTTGCCATGTTGAGCCTCTCGGTTCTCACTCTGCTCTCTGCAGTCCACATGGCTCTGGTTGAACAGTCATGGGCTGGAAGCCTGTGGTGAGGGCTGTTGAGCTTTGCCCAGAGGCTCACCCGGGGCTTTCCCCTTGTGCATGCCGGGAAGGAGGCAACCCCTTCTGCTGCTTGGTAAATATTTCACAGCATCTAATGGAATCAAGTTGTTTACTCTGCAGGAAATAAGAAGGCATTAGTTAAGGAAAGTAACAAGCTGCTGGTTGCTGACGTTTCAGGTTTAGCAAGAGGTTTGGGAGCTTGAATGATTTCCATTTAAGGAGTGTGATGCTGGCCTGTATTTAGAGCTTCCCCAAACAATTTGCCTCTGCTTTTTCTTGGAACAGGACGCTGGCCATCAAAGCCCGTAGGAACCAGGACATGGAGGTCAGCTCCCTCTGCCTTCGACTAACAAGGACACTATGGTTCCTTATCTCTGTCCCCTTAATGTCCCTGTGCAAGCCTCATTCCCCAATATTCCTTCCTTGAGCTCTTCCTCTTCAGCCTGACTTTCCCAGCCTGTTTTCTCTGGGGTATCCACTGTGGGGCTGTTTTGCATCTTCTGAGTCGCTCCCTACCAGAACCCTGTGAGCAGCACCCATCCACTTGGCCGCATACCCTTGGGACCATGGCTCTCTGGTCGGTAACGGGAAGGGTCAACACATGGTGCAGAGACAGTGGGTGGAGTGGAAGCTCACATGTCTGTCTTTCTGCCCATTACATTTGTTTCCTGTTCTTTCTGCCCTACCCCCCATCTTTGGTATCATACTTTTCCATGTTTTGTCCTCCAAGAGTTACATTTCACAGAAGAGTAAAATAAAAATGTTTATTATTTAAACCAAGGCCTATAAAGGCTGTCGTAAATGGTTTTGATGCTGTTTACAAGCTGTGCATAGTAGTAAAGTTTAATGTGAAGTCAGAAGGGAATTCATAAAGGAGATCTGAGCAGAATCCTCAGTGAAGGGGAAATGGTTTTGATGGTCTCATAGGTTTGGAGCTTGCCCCATCCTTCTGGCTCCAGCCTTTTGCCTGCCACTCTGAGAGGGGAGCTGTCTGTGTCAGCCCCTCCTACCCTGCCTCTCTGTCCTTTCGGCCTTGTCTCCCCTGTACTTTCCTCTTCTCCCCACACCATTAGTTCTGGGATTCTCCATGAACCAGGCCTAGAGCAGAAGCTGACAGAGTGATTATGCTGTGTCCTGGCCCAGCAGACATGTGCCTAACTGTCCCCTGGGAGCCAAGAAACTGAGCCAGTTCAGCTCTGGCTTGGAGCATCTGGAGCCCTTGTTTGGACATTGAAGACTGCCTGGAAGGTTGGATTACTTTTTGGATAGTCTTCAGCAATAATCATTTCCACTTTAAGTGATTTGTAAGTGCTGCACAAGATGCCTTAGAATGAGTCAAAGATACAGCTCCTACCCCTGAGAAGGACACAGGAGGGAATGTAAGACAGATGGCACTGACATGAACAGAGGGACCGCAGTGCCCAGAGTGGAGACGACAAGGCCTACAAAGAAACACTTAGAAGCAAGTCCCTAGATAAACGTGCTACTTTGTAGAGAATCAGCTGGATAAAGTGCTTATTATGAGAATTTGAGGGATTTCCAAGGACAGAAAGGGAGATTTCTCATGGTCTATACTCTCTCCCTTTTCCTTCATGTAAGAAGGCTGCCCAGACAGAGAGAAGAAGGACGGGAGGGAAAGAAGGTGGGTCTGGAGCATTTGTCCAGGCCCCCTGATGAGACTGAGCAGGTTAGGCAGCGGGCACAGGCCTGAGTCCTTGGGAGTGGTAGGGGAATTAAGTTCAGTGCTGGTCTCAAGGGCATGAGATGCTTTTCTGGAGTCTGAGACAGGGAGATGACTTGACCTGAGATCAATAGAGCAACATAGAGTAAAGGGGTCCAACTAGAGCTCTTGGCATATCAAGTGGGCAGGTGTATTTGTCAGGGTTCATTAGCAGAACAAAATCAATACAAAATGTATGTATAAATATACAAGGGCTTTATTAGGCAGGCATACAAGATCAGAAGGGGAAGATTTCTAGTGGCTATCTGTGCAATCAGAGGTGGAAGAATCCAAAATGGCTACCTACGTACAGGAGAGACAGAGGATCCAGGAGCAATCGAAGGTCAAAGCTCTGGAAACTCACTGCTGATCCACTGGTGTAAGTCTGTGTCAGTAAGCTAAGGAGTCTGCATTGGAAGGCTAAAGCATCTGCACTGGAAGGCTGAAGGAACTGGAGACCAGTGTCCAAAGGCAGTGGTGAAGACTTGAGCTCCTCCAAAGACAAAGGGCAGAGTTCCTTCTTTCCCTTTTCATTGCCTCCAAGCTCTAAGCCTATTGGTTGGTGCCACTCACATTTGGAGTGTGCTTCCCTCCTTCATTTGTGATATACATGACAGTTATCCATAGAGAAAACCAGAGCTTCATTAATCTGTTAGGTAGTTCTTATTCAAATCAGGTTGACATGTCACAATTTATGATCACCGCAGGTGGCAGAGCACGAACCTATGTTCTCAGTGAGAAGGTCAGCTTGAATGAGCAGAATCCAGGATGCAGGTGTTGGTTGGAAGGAAGAGGCAGGCATGGGAAGTGGTGGGAGGAAGGGGCTATCCCTCGGTCTCTATTTTTGCTCCTAAGAATCTTTCCTTTCATTGTTTGAGCCACTAGGGAGAGGTCTCTAGCCTTATGATTCCATGTAGAATCTTATAGTCTAGCTACTATCAGAGCTGTCAGCTAATAAAGAAGAAAAATCCCTATCTTCCCTTTGCTATTTTCCCATGTCAGGGCCTTCATGGAGGAGAAGTGGCTGGTGAAAGGCACATTTGGGTATTTCTGTATCCCCCCTCCAAAACCCAAATCTATGGTTTCTCTTTTAACAGAAAATATAGAACTATGGGGTTCCTGCCCTCTACCTGCTCTTCCTGGTATGGGTAACACATACACCTAGGGATCCTCCTGGAGCAGCGAAGTTATCCATGGTTGTATGTATCCTTCTCTGAGCTCTGGGAAGATGAGCTCATGGCCCCCACGTTGGGGCTATTTTTTCCCAGAGAGCTGGCTCTCGGGTATTTGGAGGCATTTCACACGCTTAGCAGCTTTGGATTAAGATGTTCTAAATCCACTTATTATGGACCCTAAGCTGGAGCCCCAAGAGGCTGGTGCTCGGCTGCAAGCCAGCACTGCCAGAGGAAGTTGGTTATTGGCACTGTAAACTAGCCTAGAGGTGGAGACAGGGGACCAGGCTGCGGTGCCCACAGCACCACTCTGGCTGTATTATCCCTTTCCTGTTCATGGGCAACAGGATGACTCAATCACAGCTTTGATCCTGTAGGAGGTGAGACATCTGTGGGGATAGCGAACATACAGAGTCCTGGGCCTGCTCGCAGACTTTATGATTTAGGTGTTACAGCCTAGGAATCTGCAGTTTGAAACTGCTGTCTTGGACCATGCTATGTGCAGCCATCTGTTGCTCAAGGCCATCTCTTCTAAATCCTTTAAGGTCACTAGCTCAGGCTAGGTCAGACACTGAAGCCCCAAGGCTTTCCCTCTCCCTTGTCTTTATTTATATAAAGGTTAAGCATATTGTCTGTAGTGCACATCAGTCACGCAAGAAAGAGTTCATAAAAATACTCTAAACCCTGATTCTAAAGCCCAGCGAGTAGCTTCAAATGGGAATATATGAAATAAGAAGGAAGGGGGCACATAAGGAAGGTGAAGGGGGGGCTCATATTTGGGATACATTAGGATTTTTCCAATTGGATAAGACTTCCCCAAGGAATGATACTGTACCACAAAAGGCCCGTAAACAGCCTCATCATTGATCAAATGTCAGGTGTTTGTCACTTACCTTGCCTCTTTGCCCTCCTGGGGTCTGCAGAGTGAGGCTCCCTGGCTCCAGCTCTCTGAGATCAAGCCCTGCCCTTTTCTCCGAGGGAGCACTCACTTCCCTACCTAATCACTGTGCAACCTGTGCTGCTCTGTGTGACCTGTGTTCTTTAGGGGTCTGCAAGGAAGGAGGTTTACCTATAAGACTGAGCTGCTCATTTGGAAGCAGAAAGCCTGAATGGGATCCCCTCCATCCAGGCCACTTTTTGGCATCTGACTGATGGCAAAGGGACTCAACTTCCCGGATCCTTATTTTCTCCATGTTAAAAGGGTTGGATTTCTATCTTGCCTCCCTTCTAGAAGAATTCTGAAGGCCAAATGAGCTGACAGATGTGAGACTGTCTTAAATATTCTAAAGCAAGCCTTGTGAACATGAAATTAGTGGCATAAATGAGTGAGCAGGGCAGTGAAGAGTGGTGGGAGCTATGGAAAATGGAAAACAAAATGAGATGCTATTAGAAAGAAAATGAATGCTGGAGACTCAAATAGCTCATCTCTATGGGTCAAATTTAGCCTGTAAATTCTCAATCAAAAAGTATTATTCAAAGACCAGGTACTTATTGTAGGTACCCATTCCAAATTGAACAACTATCAGATAGCAACTGTCTTGGTTACTTTTTTCTCGTTGCTGAGGCAAAATACCCAACGCCCAAAATTAAGGAAGGAAAGTTTATTTAGCTTACAGTATGTGGAAGTTTCAGTCCATACTTGGCTGGCTCAAAGGCAGGGGGGCACATGGCAGAGGGCAACTGTTCTTGGCTGCGGAACACAGCCAGAGCAAAAAGGGAGGAGTGGCTGCAAGCAGCTTCTTTTTCTCTCTCTTATATATGCAAACTGTCTGCCCCAGGGTGGGTGTAGCACTCACATCCATAATCCCAGCATCATATCATGGATCAATCATAAACTCTCAAAGCCCCCTCCGTGACTGCATGAAGATTTGCGGGACATGAAGACACAAATCATAACAGCAACATCCCGATCAGTGCCCTACAAAGTGTTTTCTTCTGGGTATGAGTATAGGCTCAAGTCAGCCTGCTGAGATTCCAACCCTCTCTCTGGGACACATTATTTTAACTTCTACTTTCATTTTTTTCCCCTACTATAACACGTAGATAATAACAGCACCTACCTCATTGGAATACTATGAGGATTAAAAGAGATAACCCATGAAAAGTGATATCCCAATGACTGCTCATAATTTAATTTGATCAATAGAAGTTTAGTATCAGTATTATTATTGTTATTCTCTGTTTTGTTCTGCATTTGCAACAATGAAAACAGGACAGTACAGAATAAGAAGGCAAAGTAAAAAGAGCAGGGTCTTTGGGAAAAAGCAAAGATGTCATCTAAAGGCTCATGTGGCTCCTGCTGTCAAATGTTGCATGTTACTTTTACTTTTTGATCACGTTATGCAAGAAACAAGGAAAAATGGCCCATTAAAAGCTGCTTAACAAAATGATGGAGGGGTCAGAAAGGTCCCTCATGAGTCTGTCATCTTTTACTCCAAAAAATAAGTTAAAGAAGACTTTTTTCCTCGGTTAATGGGCTGTGGATGTACCTAGAAAACTCAGGATATGGAGTTTGGAGACAAATGTTTCCTCATTTGTCATGTTTGAGCTCAACTTGGTGCCTTAGTTTTCTGGGACATAGAAATGAGCTCCAGAGTTGAGGGTTTGGTTAGCTTCCTTGTCTTCCTGGAGGCCCTGAATTACATATGCCAGTCATATGGTCCGGTAGCTGCAGTCTTGTCTGCATCTTGTATGTAGCCCCTTCCCTGAGCAACATGGTCATTGTTCTCTTCCCAGCATGCACATGGCTCCTCACACTTGCTTCTGCACTTCCAATCTTGATATCCTTTCTGAAGGTTTCTCCTGAGAGCATATTGGTTTTGAATTTCCAGAGCCTAGTGGATATGGTACCTCATACTCCATGCACTTGGGATGGAGTATAGGTAGTATATAATTTCTAGAAGAATCATGTCTGGTTGTGCACTGTTAATATGGAGTACAAGTTTCTAGAGTGGAGAGACTAGTCATCTGTTTATCTTGCTCTCAGTTACCTTCTAGGCACAAAAGGACACCTAATAACTCAGTGTCTCCATGAAGATGGTGGTACTATCAGTAAATAATAATAACCAGGAATGCAAGCAGAAAACATCACTTGCTTTGAATGTGAACCTTGGGTTCTCATGGGAAAATAAAGCTCTATCCAGCGTGTTTATTTTTATTTTTTTAAGAGCACAGTGAGTGGAGTTGGCAAGCACAATACAATGAATGAAATGAGTGATGTATTATTTTACTGTTGAGTCTTTCCAAATATTTCTGAGAACTCTGATGGGTCAGGACAAAAGGCTTGCCTTTTCCCTCTTTTCACAACATGTAGCATAAAAGGCTTACTAATGGGAGCATGAAGAAACAGTCACATGAAAAAAAACTGATCTGTTAATTGCAGGATCTTATAATCAAACAGTCCTTTGCCATGTTGTTATGGAGTACAGTACGTGAAATTAGCGATTGGCACACTTAACGGTAGCATAGTGTTTGTCTTCCTAGTGCTGGTGTCTAAGATGTAGGAGACACCGTACAACCTCACAGGCATTCCCTGGTCATCCTTCATCCATGCCCACACCTAATACTGATTATATCACTATTGTGCCTGTCATTTCTATATGTGAAATGAGTGGAATAGTATTTTACTGCAGATCAGATTGTATACTGCTATCACATTGTGTTGATTCTTCATTTACAAGTTGATCTTTCTGGACTGTAGTGGGGGGACTCCTGTAGTGTGGTATCCTGCTCCTCTTTATGTGCACATAGCCTAGCATGTAATAGGTCCTCAGTATATGTTTGTTGAATGGATTAAATAACTTATGCAGGAGCACCAGACAAAATAACCAGGCCCATCTCTTCCTGGTAACGTGAATGATCCTAGAGCATTTTAACACCTTGTTTGAGCCACACAGCCAGACTGTGGTCCTCTCAGGAACTAGGGTCTCTATCTACAAGTGCCATATTTTGCCTGGAATTCTTGAGTCGTGGTTTTCCCCCTCTTGTTTTTTTTTTTTTTTTTTTTTTTTTTTTTTTTTTTTTTTTTTTTTTTTTTTTTTTTTTTTTTGTGGTTTGTTCTTCTTTACTCATTCATTGACTAATTCCTACATTATTCATTGAACAGCTATTATGGGTTTGGCACAAAAATAAAAACAAAGAAGAACCTACCAGCTTTTATTTTATCAAGGGAAGAAGGCCAGTAAATCATAAGCATAATCAATAAAGTAAGTCAGAAGGAAGTAAGTGCTATGTTAAAAAAAGTAAAAGGAGAGCCAGGTGGGGGTGGGAACATTAAGGAAAGTAGGCGGCAGGTTGCAGCAATACATGGATGAGGGTGAGATTTGAGCAAAGACTTGAAGAAGTGAGGGCCTTTGTCTGGCAGGTATCTGGGCAAGTGTGTTCTAGGCAGAAAGAAATGCTAGAGCAAGGGCATCATGGTAAGACCGTGCCTGGAGCGTCTGAAGAATAACCAGGGGCGGGGGCACTGGCGTGGAGTGAGAGGGTGAGGGCAGGATGCAGGGAGGCAGGCCATGGCGGCCCTAACAAGTAGGGCCTTGAGAACCATGAAGAGGGCTTTGGTTAGGATTCAGAAGGCAATGGGAGGTTTTAAGGTTGTAAGGAGAGGAATGGCATGATCCAACTTATTTTAAGCAGGGAGACCTAAGGAGGCTATTCTTATTGCCCATGCCAATGACGATGGCTTGGACCAATGCGGCGGCAGCAGTGGAGGTGACAAGAAGAGGCAGGTCCCGGATCTGTTTGGAAGTGAGAGCCAGTGAGACTTCTGATGCCCGAAGGGTTCTCATCCCGTGCCTTCGTGAGGGGTGGAGTCGGTATCGGGGGGTGGGGCAGACTGGAGGTGGAGGTGGGTTCCTGCGTCCCACCCAGCTCCACTGGCTTCATCCTTGGGGTGGAAGAGAGTTGGACACTTGGGACACTGTGCACCCCAGTGAAACAGGGGCCTCTCACTTTTTTAATCCCTCCATCTTTTTTCTTCAACAATTCAAGGGCTCTCCTTTCAGTATGGCCTTTAAGATTCATCACATCTTTCATGAGATCTGTCTTGATTAACTTTACCTGGCTCAAGTCTGCCAGTTCATTCCGTATTCATAAGTAGATATGCTTTACTTAACACAATAGATGGATTTTTGAGGAGAGAGGTGTAAGTCACCTTTTAAAAAAATATTAAAGCCTATTTTATATTCACCAAGGGAGCTAACTATTTCAAGTACCCTATTATTAATGTTTTTATAAGGTAAAGACTCCTTTGGTAAGATGACTATGGTCTCCATTAATATATCAGTTTTGAAAGATCATATTATAACACATAAAACAGTTTGCACACTTATATACTGTATGCCTGCATGTGAGGTACCCCTTATGCATTTCGTTAGTGTGCCCCGTGGGACTTAGGCTCAGGGTATTCTCATCGGAGCTCAGCATTTTCCTCCAAAATCCTCTTTCTTCTGTACGCCCTTTTCACCCAGACCTGAAACCTCTGGTCCATCTCCTAGCATCTGCCATCTTCCTTCCTCACCCAGTTCCTTCTTGCTTTGCATCTGTAAGCTCTTGCATCTTCCCCATTCTCTCTGTGATCCTCGACCGCCACTGCAGTTTGCGTGCCCAGGACATTGCGATGGACTTCATAACCCTTCTCTCTTAACTACTTTACCCGTCTCTCTGAGTGCGCTGTTCCTCAGTCCGTGATTCAAGTCAATGCTCAAGAGCATCATTCTTATCACAGCCCTTATCACCTTTCCTACAGCTCACAATCTGAACACCTGAGTATGTTATGTAAGTCCCTGTCGGTGACCAGTGCATGCATGTCGCCATTTATCCATTCATTCTCAGTCACCACGAGGGCTGTCCACAGTGAAATCTGTATTCCTGCAGTCCTGAGCGTGAGCGGGTGGCAGTCATGCCTTCCTCCGCCTGCAGGACTGCTCTGACCACCTTATTCTGCTCAAATCTTTGCATCGTTCGAAGTCTGGCCCGGCACCCCACTCGTATTTAGTCCTTCTGAATCCTTCATGCAGAAATGACCTCTCATACTACAGCACTTTCTGCAAACGATATTTTATAGCACACGTCCCTTCTCTGGTGTATTATCATCTCCTGTCTCATATCTTCCTCACCAACCTGTGTATTTTCTGCCTGATAGGCACTGGCTTCTTGCTCACCCTTGTCTTTTCGCCTTTTAGTGTGTGTGGTGAGCGCTGAATAAAAATAAACGAGGTGACTGTATGGCTGTTCTTCTCACTAATGTTTTGTTGCTGACACATGCTATGTTAAATTGTGAGCCTTGTGAAGGCTGGAACTCCCAGCCCTTTGCATACCATCCCTGTACATGCTGTGTCTTGAGCTAATGCCGAATCTCCCCTTAGCCCCTGTGATTTCAAGGCTGTAGGACTTGGATGGTGGATACACAGCAAATTGGGAATTCATCCCAGACATTTTGGCCTCAGGTTTGTTTATTTATTTGCTCACTTATTTATATCCCATGTGGTGGATATGAATTTCAGGCCATAACAGTAGGGTGCAAGAAATGTCACATTTCTTTATTTCTCTAAATCAAATTTAAATGATGCAAAGCTTCTACCTGCTGAGCTGGCAGGAAATTCAATCTGCCTTTCAAGAGTTCCTCTCTCTTCTCACCCTGAGAATTATACAAAATCATCCAGGTTCGTAGCATTTCTGAAGAGCTAGGAAAGCTCTTTAGCTTGAGATCCAGACTGGTCATATCCTAGATGTGTGGTCTGAGGCCAGTGCATCCTCCACTTCCATGTGAAGACAGCATGAGAGCTCAGGCTGGGGGCACCAGGGTCCTTCTGTGATTCCCCTGAAGCTCCAGGGTGCTGCACCTGGTCCCTTCTCAGCCTCAGGGGACCTCCTCAGAGCCTCCTGCCTGCCTCCACTGGCCCACTGCCCCTTCAGTGCCTGACGGTGCTGTCTTTTCAGTGGCCAGAAGCTTCTGCCTTTAACCACACATGTTGATAAGTTGGTTGATGATAACCTCTGAGGGAAGGGCAGAATAATTCTCTAGATAAGGCGGGGAAAATATCACTTCTTCTTCTTCCCCCTCCTTCTCTTGTCTTGTCTTGCCTTCTCTTCTCTTCTCTTCTCTTCTCTTCTTTCTTTCTCTTTCTTCTCTTCACTTCTTCCTCCTCCCCCTCCTTCTCCCCTTCCTACTATTCTTTTTTGAGTCACGGTCTCCCTATGTAGCAGAGGCTGGCCTCAAACTCACAGTGATACCCCTGCCTCAGCTTCCCCAGTGCTGGGATTATAAGTAAGCACCACCACTCCTGGTTCTCTTATTCTTTTTAATCTCTATCAGTAGTTCACTGCTATCAAAAAGCAAATAAACAAATATATTAAAAACCCAAAACATTGCAGTCTGAATTTTTTTGTTATGCATCTCAGTAAAGTGATTTAGACTGAATACGCTTACCATAAGTTCATGACAGAATAGCAATAGAAATAAAGAATTTGGACCAGGGAAACTATAAGTATAGTTAGTCCTGACCAGGAAAGAAAGGACCCAACATTCTATTAACTATAATTATTATAATTAAGCTTCACATTTAGCACAGAGCTTCCTGGTAGCCCAGATGAAAGGGGTGATGTGATTTCAAAAGGCTATTAGAAGATCTCAGAAAGTGAGAAAAAAATCCATTTCTCAAGAGGAAGCAAAGAGATTCCCATTATTTGGTTTTAAAATAAATTTCTCTTATGAGGCTTTGCAAAGTAGATAAGAAGCAAAAAAAGTCTTTACAAAATTTTTTAGTTATTATGTATGGATCTTTGCTTCTCCTAGCTTGTGTCCTCTTGGATCCACTTCAATGCGTAAGCATGCATGCCTGTTAGGGTACGCATGGATGTGCTGGACACAAAAGTTGGCCCCTACATTTTTTTTTAGCTGTTGTCTCTTGTTTACTCTCCTAAGAATAGACAGATATTGCTGATATTGCTGCTGTACTACAGCTGAAGCAGAATGATCTGGCCCAAACATCTGAAGATCATGGCCTAAGTAAGAGAGATGAGAGAGTAATAGAGATGCCTGGTGAGGTTGGGCAAGTAGGTTCTGATCCTGATGGTCCCTGTGCCTGTGTGTGGCCCTGGCCTCCCATTTTTCTTTCTGTTAAAATCTCGTTGAGTGTAGGAACCGGGACTCTCTGTTCATCATTGAATCATAAACGCCAAGCACAGTGCCTATCATTTATCAGATGCTGAATTAATGATTGTTGAATTAATAGGCTTGTTTCTTTCCCTTATTTTTCATGTCTGTAGTGTGATCTCTTAAGTTTTCCATTTGTTACCAGAGTAATACAGAGCTACATGGCAAAAGAGTTCTTCTAAAGCTGGACCACTTTGCCTTAATAGATGACAGGACTGGGAAAGCAGGTGCTGACAACGATGTAGGGGACATATGACAAAGAGCATACGGTACTGTCAGGGAGGATAGGGAACATTGGCTGGCTGCTGGATTGAAAGTGTCAGGCTGTGAGTTAACACAGGAGTAGGCATGAGATTGATACACTGCAGTCCTGATTCAAATCTTGCAATGAGTCCTGACTGACTGCGAGAACTTGGCAAGTCACTGTGCTTCCTCATCTGTAAGGAGAGGACAGTGTCATCTGAATGGTTCTTGTTTGAAATTAAAAGGTTCTTTGCAAACTGAGAATTATGTAAGGAATTGTACCTTATTACTATTGTTACTGCTGACTGTGGTGGTAAGCAATAAGCATTCTTGACCTGGAAGGTACATGAAATAACCTTTCATGACCAGAAAAAAAAACCTATGTAAAAGTCAGTGACAGAAGCAGTTGAAAACAGTAGATACCTCCAAAATAACCACTCCATAAAAGCAATGAGAATACTGGCAAAAATTGTCCAAATCAACTCTTTTTCGGGACTCTAGAAATTATCCAAAGACCCTAAACAATCTGAGGAACATCTGTTCAAGACTGACTGAGTCATGGTAAGGAGAGTGTGCTGTCACACTTCAAGTTGTTCTATTTCTATTCACTTCTCTGGATCTCTGCAGTATTTTTTAAAAAAATCTACAACCTCACAAGTACAGTAGCTGGACTTGAGCCCCCATAAAGCTATATCTCTTGGACTTGTCTGGAAACTCCCTGGAAATGCGCCATTTTCAGGGATGGTCTTGGTCTGACCACACTCAGGGACCACTGAGTGCAAAGAGCCCTTTCTATGGCACTGATCAAAAACAGCCAGTGGTGTTTAACATGGCTGAAGCTTGATGTAGTGATACTAGTTGGGACAAATGAGATTGACTGGAATACTTAAAAAGGAGAATTTGAAGAATGAAAATCCTAGGGGCTTTGAAATGCCCTAGCATATATTCCTGAGACTCTAGACTGTGTGCATACTTAGGCAGTGCCTGAGAAGGCCCGAATTTCTTACCTTGGGCGATTTTGAGACTCTGTATAAACAGAAGTGAAGGACAGGGAGAACCGTAAATGGCTGAAGTGCTAAAACCATACCTCAGCGCCCACACAAAGCCTCTCAGCAAATGCTGGCAGACTTACTGGTTCTAAGGACATAAGAACTGGTTAAGTCAACTGAGAATTCAACAGCTGTACTAAATGTAGATATTAGAGGATTAGTCCAGAGGGTCGCAAAGCGTACATAAGACAGCAACAGCAGCAATAAGAAACAGTAGCAACAACAAACTCTGGGTAGGGATTTCCAGCATTCTCATGCTATATTATTTAAAGTATCTAATTTGCAACAAAAATGAGAAACACAAATGCACAAGAAAATGTGGCCTATACTTGGGGGGAAAAGGGATCCATAGCTATTTTCCATGAGGAAGCCCAGACTTTGAGCTTACTTGAGAAAATCTTTAAATATGCCATTATAAATGTGTTCAGTGACCCAAATGAAAATATATTCTAGAAAATTACTAGAGTATGAGAATTTATTTTATTAATTAGAATATACCAATAAATAGATATTTTTAGAAAACAGTATGCATTCAGGATTTGAAAAGTGTAATAACTGAAATAAAAAGTTCACTAGAAGACTCAATAGTAAATTTGAGTTGGCAGAAGAATGAATTTGAAAATAGGTTGCTTATTGTCTTAGTTATTTTTCTCAGTGCTGAGACAACATACCCAACACCGAAATTTAAAGGAGAAAAGGTTTATTTGGCTCACAGTTTATAGAGATTTCACTCCATAATCAGCTGGCTCCAAGACATGGTGGTTTGGCAGAGGGCCATCACAGAGGAGAGCAGTTCACGGCACCCACAGATAGCAAAAATAACAAGGGAGAGACAAGACTTTGTGTCCCTCATATTGTATACTGGCTACTGGCTCTAGGGTGGGTATAATATCATACCCTTAATCAGAGCCAGAACTATGCCAAACCAATCAGTGGAATCATTTACTAATCACACACCCTCAATCCCAGAATCACACACTCTAGATTCAACCACCTCTGAAAGAACCCTGTGACCACATGAGGCTTGGGGAGAGGGACATCTTGACATAAACCATAACAATTACGTTTTGGTCTGAGGAATAAGGTGAAGTAAGAATGGGTAGAGCATCAGAAGTCTGTGAGATACCACAAAGCATACCAACATATGCATAATGCGAGGACCAGAAGAAGAGGAAAGAGAAAGGGGTAGAAAAATAATTTAAAGAAATAATATCCAAACAGTCCCTAGATTAAAAAAAAAAATTAATCTACACATCCAAGAGGCTCAACAGACTCCAAATAGAATAAATTCAGAAACTCATACCTAGATCCATTGTCGTTGAACTGTCCAAAGTCAAAAACATAGTGATAATCAAAGAAATAGCGAGAGAGAAGAGATTTGACACATCCAAGGGATTCCCAGTAAGAGTAACAGCTTGACTTCCCATCCGAAGCCTGCGAGGCCAGAAAGCAGTATTATGACATGATCAAAATAATGAATAAAAAGACTATCAACTGAGAATTTTCATATTCAGTAAAATGTCCTTCAAGAGTGACAGAGAAATTAAAACATTCTCAAATAAACAAAAACTGAAATTGTTTTAGAAGACTTTCCCTGTAAAAAAGTCCAAAGACATATGTTTTTAGGTTGAGATGAAAGAACACTAGCAGTAACTAAAATCCACATCAAGCAATAAGCAGCAGTAGGAAAGGTAACTACATAGGGAAACATAGAAGATAATGTAAGAGTACTTTAACAATTTTTTTCTTTTCCCACCCGGCTTAAACAATTATATTCATAACTTACGATGTATGAAAATGTAATTGGTGTGGCAATTCCCTACACAACGAGGGTAGAGAAACAAAGATAATGGAACGAAGTTTTATATACAGTGGAAATTAGGTCCTGACACAAAGACAGACATGTGGATCAGTGGAACAGAATGGGTGATACAGAAACAACTCCAGGCACATTTAAGCCATCTGATCTTTGACCAAGGGACCAGAAACATATGCTGGAGGGAAGATAGCATCTCTAATCAATGGTACTGTGAATACTGGCTATACATACATAGAAGACTGAACCTAGACCTGTATCTCTCCCCATGAACTTACTAAAATAAAAATGGGTTAAAGACCTAAATATTAAAACAGAAACACTTACTCTGCTGGAAGATAAATAGGTAAAACTCTTGAAGACATAGACACAGGCAAAGATTTCCTGAACAGAGTCCTAGTTGCAGAAAAAAAAAAACACCAAGGATCACCAAATAGGATTAAATCAAATAGAAAATGTCTGCACAGCAAAAGAAACAATGAACAAAGAGACAACCTACAAAATTGGAAAACAAATTTTACCAGCTATACCTCAGAGGACTAATATCTAAAATTTAGGAAAAGCTCAAAAAATTAGACCCCCAATAAAAGACCCAGTCAACAAATGGAGAACTAAAATGAATACACTTCTCAGAAGAAGTACCGTTTCCCAACAAATACATGAAAAATGCTTAACATCCACTGGCCACTAGAGAAGTAAAAATTAAAACAGCACTAAAATTCTATTTTACTCAAGAAAAATGGCTATCACCAGGAAATCAGTTAATAACAAGTGCTGGCAGGGCTGTGGGTAAAAGGAAACTTTCTACATTGTTCGTGGATTGTAAAGTATGGACATCAGTATGGAGATACTTCAAAAAACTAAAAATAGAAATTTCATTTGACCCAGTTATTCTCCTCCTAGGTTTCTTCTCGAAAGAGTTAAAGACATCATATTATGATGATACATGTACACTCATGTTTGTGGTAGCACAACTTATAATAGCTAAATCTCAGCAGTGGCCTATCTGTCCATCAGCAGATGAATGGATAAAGAAAATGTGGCATTTATACACGATGGAGTACTACTCTGCTATAAAGAAGGATAAACATGAGTCATTTTCAGGAAAACAGATGCACCTCGAGACCATACTATTCAAGTGAAATAAATCAGACACAGAAGTATGGTTTTTCTTATGTGAGAAAGCCAAAGTCTAAATAAAGAGCAAAATAAATAACAGATAATAGGAAACAGGGTGATAAACTTGTTTACAAATATGAAGAGAATCTAGACCTGGAGAAAAAGGGAAAGGGATAAAAGAATTAAGATGTGTTATATACTTTGGGAGGTCCCTATGATGAATGTCATCATTACGTACTGCAAACAAGTACTAAAAATAAAAATTAAAAACAGAAATTAGGTTGATAGTAACCCAAACTGTATTATAAACCAAGATGTTAATTTTAATCCCCCAGTAAACTGCTAAGGAAACAACTCCAAGTAACAGCAGGAAATTAAAATCGTTCAGTGGAAAAAATCCATGTATCATAGAAGAAGACAGTAATGGAGAAATAGAGGAACAGTGATTCAAGATGTAAGTAAAATAGTAAAATAGCAGTACAAGTCCTACTTTACCATTAACTACATTAAATGCAATTGGAACACAGCCTAATCAAAAAGCAGAGATTGGCAAAATCTATTTAAAAATAAGGTCTAACTATATGCTGCCTTTAAAAGACATACTTTAGATTTAAAATATACAAGTAGGTTGGAGGTAAAAGGATAGTTAAAGACATAAAAGGCATATATATCCCAAAGGAACTATACTCATACCAAACAAAAACTAGACTTTTAAGATAATTTTTTTACTAAACAATATAATAGTAAAGAGTTAACTTGTCCGGAAGACATACAATTACAGGCATACATATAGCTAACATCAGAGCCCCAAAATACATGAAGCAAAAACTGACATAACTGAGGAGAAAAACAGACAATTCAACAATAATAAGGAGCGCAGCATCATGTTTCAGTAATGGGTAGAACTAGACAGAAGATCACTGAGGAAACAGAAAACTTGAGCAGCATTATAAACCAAGCCTAAAAGACTTCCAAGGAATAGTTTCTCCAACAAGGACAGAATGCACATTCTTTTCAAGTTTACCCAAACATTTTTGAAGGCAGGCCATAACACGATCTTAATAAATTGAAAAGAATGGAAATCATACAAAGTACATTTTAAAATTTTATTGAGAATCATTAAATAAGGACATTTGGGAAATTCACAAATAATGTGGAAATTAAACAACACTTTTTAATAACGTAAAGAAATCACAAGAGGAATTAAAAAATACTTTGAGGTGACTGAAAATAAAAACGCGACCTACCAAAACTTATGAAATAAAGCTAAAGCACAGATCCAAGAGTTACTTATTGCTTCTTCATGCCTTGATTGAAAAGGGAGATCTAAAACCAATTACTTAAATTTCTCCCTTAAGAAATTTTAAAAAAGAAGAGCAAACTAAACACAAAACAATAGAAGGACAAAAAATTAATAAAGAATAGAAGTAACTCAAATGGAAAATTAAATAATAAGAAAGCTAGAAGAAGATCAAAAGTTGATGCCTGAAATAGCTACAAGAGCTCAGGAGGGTCAGTATGGTAAAGCTGACAAGGACAATGCATGGGGACAGTTTGCAAAGGATTCTGCTACTGGACTAACTAAAAATATCATTTGCCTGGCAATTTCCTATATAAAATAGGGATTTTGAAGTGTAAGGTATTGAAACTTTTCCCAGAAAAGTAACAAAATAAGTCCTGTAAATGTTCATTTGGTGACAGTAATGCAGATGCTTAGCCTATGGTTAAAGAATAAAACCAGCAAGGTGAAGCAAGTGGCTCGCTGTTGAAATAATCCCGGAAGCTGGGGACAGAGCCTTGAATAACCTAGTGGCAGTTTAAGGTTAGGATCAGGATAAAAGAGATTAGAAAGGGAAGGCAACATCTTGTGATTTAGTGGCTGTTTGGATATTTGATCTGAGAATTAAAAGGAGAAAAATTCAAGTTTAGTTCTAGCTCAGTAATTTACTGCTCTTTGGTCTTTGGCAGTTCCTCTGAGTCCCCAGTTCCCTCACCTATGAAATGAGATTTGTAATGCTCGCCTGGCCTACATCACAGGAATCTTTCAAGACTTAAATGGAACCATGTGTATAACATAGGTATAAAAGCCAGCTGTAAACTCTCAAACTCTTGGAAAATCTAAGAGTGTGTTTGCTATTACTATAATGAATTTAGTTTCTGATGAGAGTTTTCAATAGTGAGAACATTGGAATACCATAGAAACACTGAGTGAGCATGTGGAAATATAGAAGAGAGTTCTGGAAAGAAATCAGTGCCAGAGCTAGCATTTGGGGACTGTCTCAGGGAAAGCAGAGGAGAGTGGAGTTGGATGAGAGTGGGAGAGATGTGGGCAAGGATTCAGCCATTGAGAATCAATAGTGGTAGTGAATAGAGACAGCCAGGCAAGAAGGAACCTGGAGGACACAACAAGTTTCACAGAGTTTATGACAGTTTCTCAGAACCAACATCTCTGAGATGTGAAAGATAAAGACAGTGGGTTTAGGGATGAAGGGCATTTGTGAAATGTACACAGGAGTCTCCTTAGAAAATAGAAGGAGCTAAGACAGCATTAGAATTTAGCTATAGAATCACCAGGAAGAAAAGTAGGTAATATGGTTTACCGCTCATGTCAAATGACTGGCTTGGAAGAGAGAATTAGGACAATTTTAGTCTTCTATTGACATTTTGTGTTTGTTTTGAAATGGAAACTCTGGTATGGTTCTGCTGGTATAGAAGTACCAGGGCCCCGGGGATGGGCACCAGGGAAGACAGGCAGTTCTGTCTTGTTCCTGACTCTGATGCTTTGGGTTTTGCAAGGATGACCAATATCACACATGGTCTGTAGGTGGGAGGTCCTGTCCAAAGAAGCAGGACAGAAGTGGCTAGCAAAGTAGATATCCCAAAGCTTCAGAGCTCAGCTGCGTTTCAGTCACTTGAATCTGAGCACCCAGAGAAGTAGTCCGCTTGAACCAAGAGCACTCATCTAGAGACTTGATTCTTCTGTTACCGTTTCAGTTACTTTTCTCATCACTGAGGTACAATAACTGACACCCATAACTTCAAGGAGTAGAGGTTTATTTTGACTCATGATTTTTAGAGGGTTCAGTCCATGGTCACCGAGCTCCAAAGAATACACAGTATGGCAGAAGGGCATGGTAAAGGAGAAGCTGCTCACCTCATGGTAGTCAGGAAGCAGAGATAAAGAGAGGGGCCAGGAAGGAGCAGCGTGCATGTCATAGGTTCACCACCACTGCCCTAGGATGTCCACTGATCACAGTGTCCTTGGGTTGGGTATGACCCCAGGTCCCTCCCAGCTCAGGAGTTTTGAGAGCTGCTGGACCCAGTGGTCTTCTAAGTCTGGGACAGAGGTGCACCTTCCTAGTTCTTTCTTTTCCTGAGTGCATCTGTCTTTCCAGCATCGAGCAAAGTGTACCCTGAGGCAGAGTTTCCTAGTTCCCAAGGGTAAGACACATCTGCTTTGCATGGTAACTTGTAGGAAGTTGATCCTAGTCACTCAGCAGTCCAGCAGAGTTGTGATGCAGAAGAGGCTTTCTCAGCCAGAAAAGAGAGGGAGTTTGTGTGGGGCAATAAACCTAACTGCCTCCTGGGCAGAAAGATTGTAGAATCAAGTTGTGCACTTGCTCACATGGACCTCAGAGCTGTGACAGTCATTTCACAGTCTCAGGATGCTTCTTAATATGTTTAACCTCAGAAGGTACCAGAAAATAAAGGCAGCAAAAGTCAAGCCCAACTACTCTGAATTGCCTACTTCACCTGTTTCATACAGCCTGGAAATGAAATTTGTTTCAGTTCACTGACATTCAGGAAGCTCATGCTGAGGTCCTTAAAGCCACTTGTTTTCCCTGCCCACCCTTCATCTTTCTCATTCCCAGCCTTGGACACTGGGACATCAGTGGCTGGGAGATGTTTTTAATGAGTAGTCCTCAGGCAACTGTCACCATCAGCTCCCTGGAAGTCACAGGAACAAAGGAGGAAAAAAGTCCCTTTTTTGTAGTTCAGAGCTTTGGCCATGAAACTCTGGTGGGTCCCCTGCCTCTGACAGCTGCTCTCATGATTATAAAACTCCAGGATTCTCTTTGTACCCACCTGAGTCTGCCCCCAAGCATCCCTCTCAAAATCACACAGGACAAAGACACCTCCCTCTAAGTGAATAAGGTCCCCTGCATATAACTCTGATAGCCACAGGGTATTGAGGAGGAGCAGGAAGAAGGACTGTGCCATAGCTCAGCAAAAATAGATAGTAGTTCAGAAGAGAAAGATACTGGAGAGAGGACATTTGTCCTGAGTCTGGCTGTCCTGTCCATGCTCCTGCTCCTGTGTGGGTGGTGGAGGCAGGAGAAAGCTGTCCCTCTTCCTACAAGATGGACTGCATAGGTAGGATCCTGAACACAAAGCCACATTGCCTCCCAGGTTGCTGCTTTCAAGGCTTAGGTCTTTTTAGCTTGGATTTTGTTTGGATGAATGCTGATGTGGTTTGGAGACTGGGTTTTCCCAACATGGTGAGTCGGAGATGGGAGAGAGTGGTAAGTAGAGTAGTGGGAGGCACCAGTGACATTGGTAGGTGAGAGACATTCTCCATAAAGAATCTGAAAGGCAAGACGAAGGGTCACTTTACTGACACTAGATGCAATTTCCTTATTACCAATTCTGTGACATCAGAACCCTATGTAATAATGATTGTTTGAAAATGATAGCTCAGTTATGTCAGAGTGAAAATGTGTCCAAGTCATGTGCTTTCTTTTGTAAAGTTTCCCAGCCACCCACTCAAGGCGGTGTTAGGATAGGGCGGAAGGGGAGTTGCCCCTCAGTCCCTGGGCCTGCCGAGACCCTAAAGTTACCTGACGATACTCCAGAGAATCACTTCCTAAGTGAACTCATGGTGTGAGAATAGCACTTGGGATGGCTGCAAGTGTGACAAAGGAATTACAGTCATTCTAAGGTTATTCCATTAAGTTGTCTGAGCACAGAATGTGCTCCATTATAGGAAACCACATTTTCATGTCAGAATTGTATAGGTAGTTTGGTGTGTGTGTGTGTGTGTGTGTGTGTGTGTGTGTGTGTGTGTGTGTAAATCCAAAACACACAAACAGATTCAAGAAGAAGAGGTGCTGAGGGAACTGAGCTTTTAATTACACCCAGGTCCAGTGCTGACAGCTGATACTCAGTGCCATCTCTGTCCTTGGATATTTTTGGTACTTCAGTTGCTGGAAGCCTGCTAATATTCCTGATGCCTTCACTATAAAGAATCCACCAGTGGGAAGAATTTGCCTGATGTTTGGAAAGTAAGAGAGAAGTGGAAGCCATGGTTGCTCCGGCAGCTTGATGGGAAGGCTTGTGGGCTTCGGCAGGTGGCAGACAAGAGGTTTTGCCACTGCTTCCAGGAGTCCCTTCTGTGAAGGTGACAGCAGTGCCAGCCACTTAGTTGAGACCATAGGTGACAGTCTTTTGCAATCCCTGTGTTTTCTGGTTTCCTGAACATTAGCAGTGACTTTCTGGATGTTGTAGTCAGGGCTTATGAGGGGTTATTTTATAATATTCACTGAAGAATCAAATGCAAAATAGTGTATGAAATCTGTCCATACACTAGAGATCCAAAGAATCCAGCTGAGGGCCTGGATCCCATGGCAATGTCCTGCGTGAGTCTAGCTGAAGATCTAGAGCCAATGATGTCTTGTGCAAGTCTGTATCAAGGATCTGCACTAGGAAGGCCCAGAAGCCAGTGGTGGAAGCTAGAAATTCTCTGCCAGTGGGGTGAAGGATCTGTGCCAGCAGACTGAGGGACCTGCACTGGAGACAGGAAGCAATATTCAAAGTAAGGACCAGAGCCCCCCTAAAGAGAACTGCAGCCGTCCTCAGTGATAGCGAGGACCCGGGCTCCTCTGATGATGAGAACAGCTAAGTTCATGTCAGGAGAGCCAGCGTGACAAGCTTCTCCGGGAGAATCAACAGTACCAGCCTCTTCCCCTCCAGTTCTCCTTTTATGTTATTGGCAACAACCCTGAAGTGGGCCTTCTACACCCAGAACCACACTGATTCAGTTCAGCTGGGTGTTACAGGTTGACCATTAGTTACCCACCACACTTGACTTTTGCTTCATTAGCTGCTTGAACAGTCTCATAAGCCTCTAAATGCCTCTACTAAATACCTTTGGCTTAACATACCTGGAGTGGTTTCTTAGACAGATGCTTTGATTTTCTCTTCTGTACAGATGAGTGGACAGATACTGCTAGTGAAGCCTGCCGTTCTTACACGGGTAATTGGGAATGGAGCAATCCCTGCAGATCTGGTGGCTTCATTCCAAGCATGTCCGTTAAGTACTGGAGACCCCACTTCTTCTTCTGATGCTTTTCTGAAAACTCAAAACGCTCAGGCTATTTTATTCATAATTATTCTTTCTGCCATAATGAAGATTCCTGGGATAGTCTGACAGGGGATTTGCTCATTTGTTGAACTACAATTTTGTGAGGATCTACTACATGGTAAACACGTTTTTAGGCTCTAGGGATATCAAGCTCTCACAGTCTTGGAGATATAAAATTAATAACCTGATAGTTTCATGTGATGTGCCAAGTGCTATTATATTGATGGTGTACTTGGCTACACCAGGCAGAGGCCTCACTCATCTCAAAGGGCAGGGGAAGGTGTAATAGAGTGTAGGTCAAGCTACTGTATCAGAGATACCAAAATTTGTAGTGGTTCAATCATGATAGAATCTGCTGCTTCTCTCTCTAAATCCAGGGTAAGTAGCACTCGGCACCATGAGGTCATAAGGACAGTGAGAAGGCTATTGCTCCTCTGTGCCTTATATTTTTCCCCTGTCTATGTTGTTGAGACTGGCCTTTAGCATTGCATCCATGCCACAGCCCAGGAGATGGGGACAGACCAGTACGGAAGACAGTTGGTTTCTATTTTAAGGGTTGTGACTTGTGTGTTACATACTTAACTTCTGCTCACTTTCCATTAGTTATATGGTTCCATCTGACGCAAAGCAGGCTGTTCTATCCATAATAGAATATGTTGCTAGCTCCTAGCTGAAATGCAAGGGTTTCTTAACAGGTAGATAAAGTGGAGAAAGCCACAAGGAGATGATGACCAGTCTGCACAGAAGGCTTCCATGATAAGAGATGCGGGGACTTCTGTGTTTCCACGTGAGATGGGCTCTCAGCAGGGCAAGGTGGCTGGATGCTGGTGGTGAGGAGAGTACACGGGAAGAGCATGGTGACGGAGGCAGAGGAGACGGCATTGGTTCCAGAGGTGATGTGGTGGCCACTATATATTCCTTAACTTTGCTCAGTCCACCAGATGTAAGAATGTGAGACTGATCAGACAATCAAAGAGAGTACAAGTAATAAAAATAAGCCTCTGGAAATGACGCAGAGCTTCACCATACAAGGTGGCAGGAGTTTAACAATGGAAATAGGAGTCATAGAGCTTGTCTGATCTTTCCCTTTGCAAATGAGAAGACAGGCCCAGACAGAGGAGGTGCACTGTTGCGTTGAGAGGTGGATCCAAGCCTCTTCTTTTCTATGCCAGATTCTTCTCTCCACCCGTGTGATGGTTTTGTTGGGTAGAAAGTTTGATCGTGGAGAGCTGAGGATCATACAAGTATTGAGAACCACTAATGAATGACCTGGTTCCTTGCCCTCGGCCATCATTCTGGAAAACACCTCATGTTGCTCTGGTTTGTTATGGGTCCAATCCATCAACTTGAGGCCCTACCAGCAGGCACTGTTTAGCACGTGAGATGTCCTTCCCTCTCCTCACCTTCTCTTCCCCACTAGATAGAGTAGCGATGAAATACCACTTTGGGTGAGTTAGTGAATTTGTCATTTTTACATCTCCACATCCTAGTGTCTTCTGCTCCCAGTGACAAATAAATCCCTGGGCTGATGGCTGGCCTCAGCCATTCATTAAGCAAATAAAGCCCCAGTGTGGGAGTTGGAGGCTCATAAATAATCCCGGATGTTTTATCCCCCCTTGCCTGCTGCCTCCCAAGCTTTGCATATTTATGATAAAAGAGCAGTATTTCTGATACAGACTATTATTATGTGTGGGAGCATGTGGTGGAGAAGGGCGACAGCTGTGGCTCTGCTGAGACCAAGGCCCGCTCACTGGGCTAGGCACTTGTCCCGGAGCCCTGGATTGGGTCATCCTCTAGGGCCCAAATCCAAAGCTCTGGCCTGGGTGCATTGGGAGCTGTGATCTGGCTCCTGGTTGTGGTGGGAGGAAGGGGAGACATAGGGTGACTAGCATCTTCCACCTGTCGTGTCCTGAGTCTTAAAGTTCATCACCATTTTGGTGGGAGCGAGTGAGGGGCCCTTCACACCTGTGTCCCCCCAAGGAGATTAGATTTCCTGCCCTGAGGAGCAGGGGAAAAAAGAAAGAGTCATGCTGCCACCCATGAGAAAGGTGAGAATTATTAACAAGAACATTGGACATTAAAGTTGGGGCTGGGGTTTACAAGCATACACATATGCATTTTGCATCTCACTTCAGATGCTCATTAGCAAAGGACTGTGCAAACCTCTTTCACTGATAAATATGCCACTGAAGCAACTTACCCCAGCCTTCAGCATGCCTGTGATTGCACACACACATGCGCGCGCGCGCGCGCGCACACACACACACACACACACACACACACACACAGCATACCATGGGCCACTTAGTGTATCATTTCCCCCAGGCAGCAGTTGTTGCCTAAAACCTTCCAGAGGTAGAAAGTATGTTTATAGGAGTGTACGATCTACACAAGTCTACTGTAGCGGGTATGAATTTAATTTATATTCCTATTCCAGCACACAGGGTGGAGGGATGAAATTGTGGTGATAAACAGAAACACAAATAATAGGCAACTGATACTATATCCAGATCCAGATGGAAATGCATGTGGCATACTAATGTGAACCCACAGGTCTCCATGAACCAGGTTTCCTCCTCAAGTTGCCCAGGTTGTTGGCCGATCTCAGGTGCATCCCCTTTTGTCTAGGTATCTTTAACTGCGCTGAGACACTTCGGGGTGAAGGATTGGTCTCTGAATGACCCCTCAGCCCTGGGTTTTCAGAATAAGAAAATGCGGCAGACAGGACCCATCTTTATTGCTCAGGCAAAAGAGCATGATCCTGATTCTTCGCTGTGCTTGGATATACTGCCAAGTAGGCCAAGTTTTATTTATTTTTTAGTATGGGTTATAATGCATCAATGAATTGTAATTTTTAAAGGTTTGCCATGGAAAAAAGTATTACAGATAAAAAAGGGAAACTTTCATTCATAAAATGTAATTCTTTGTTGTGCTTGGATGTGAATGTGCTACATAGGTGTGCTGCTCACAGTGTGGAATGTGTTCCTGACTTGTGGTTGCACTCAAAAAACTGGCAGCCACTGGCCAGAGTGGGAAGGAAAGGGGCCTGGACTTGAAGCAGACAGTCTTGGGGTGGGGCTCTCGGCTGGTCCTTTGTTTGTGACTGCATATTCACAACTTGATCCAGGCGAGACCTCTCTCTTTGGAGATGGGCATGAAAGAAATGACCTGCTGTGATGGCCAGAAGAATAGTAGAGCTGGAGGATTCCTTGCAGGTTAGTCAGATCGGGGGGGAGACTGAAGTGCGGAGGGTGGTCTACAGTCACTTGGCACATTAGAGGCAGAGGCAGGAGTATCGCCCTTTGTGATTTGGGGGCCTGGTGCATTTTTGGGTAAGTGATGAGCATGAGAGACTAAGGAAACTTTTAAGCATCTGTCTTTATGTAGTGTCGGGATGACCTGTTTTCACCCACTCTGGGCCCCATTCACCTCTGAACCAACGCAGGGCAGCCAATTCAACCATTATAAGCCACGTGCCATTGTCCATCTGGGGAGAGAAGACAAGACTCTGCATCCAATTAAAATCAACAGGAGGTCGTAAGGGAGACAGAAAGCAATTCTCCTCTTGGAAGCCAGCCAGGGAATCCTCATGTCAAGATTAGTGAGGATAATAACAACAACCACAACAGTGGAAAGCAAAAGCCTCTACCAGGTTTCTGAGACTTGCCAAATTAATAGGAGGGAGGGAGAAGTTGAGGTGGATACTCTGACCTCTGGAACTCTGGCAGCAAAGCCAGTGGCCCTGTCCCTATCTGTAAGAAACATCATCCTGAAAGGGCCTGACAGTCTGCTTGGGTCCCTGGCCTACCCTGCATGCTCAGCTTTTCTGAGGGAAGAAAATGATCAGTGTCACATGTCAACATGTCGACAGTATGTGGCACCTAGTAGTGTGGTCAAAACCAGTCAGCTGTGAATGTATTTTTTGGTATGTGCTTAACATTTAAGCCAGTAGGCTTTTAGTAAAGATTAACATTTAAATTAGCAGGCCCAAGTAAAGATTAACATTGGAACCAGTAGACTCTGTGCCAACTGTATTGTCCTCTATAATGTGGGTGGGCCTCTCCAGTAGTTGAAGGACTTAAAAACAAAGGCTGACATTACTTGAAGAAGGAATTCTCTAGTGTGAAAGAGAAGCCCTGTCTGAGTTTCCATCTTATAGACCAAGAGCGCACTATCATCTCTTGTCCCAGTGAGTTTCAACCTGGCTGGTTTGTTCAGACGTTAAACCTATCATCCCTTATGGTAACGATGGCAAACCTTGTAGAGGTTTCAATGGTAAGAAACAGCCTGCAGTGGCACATGTACTGTAGGTTCCACACACAATTGGCTCTATTTCTTGGGAGATACACATACTAGCTCATTTTCACCTTTCTTCTGTCTTACTGGAGACTTCAGTTTCACCCCCACGCAGCTCTCAAGCTGACCTGAATTCTGGTCTCTCCTACCTCCTTCTGCCAGTTGGCCAATAAGCCTGCTAATGTTTTCTTTGTCCTCTGTCTGGGCCCAGCCCCATCTTTTCATTTGCTGGTGGCCCTTTCAGTCTCACTCCGGATGCTGTCATTTGACTCCTCAGCTCTGTCACTCTGACTCTCTGTCCACATCTCCCCTGTGTTTCCACCCGTCCCTCTCCATGTTACAGAACGTCAGTGAGGAGGGGCAGACACTGAAGAGCTCTTGAGATCCCTACCCTCTCAGGGGCAAGCAGAGGAGATAGGGAAGAACACACGCTCTGGAGTCAGACCTGCACTGGGATCGGGACTTGTCAACCTCCCAGAACTTGTATAAAATCTTTATGCCTCAGTTTCCCCATCTCTGAAGTAGGGGTATGTCTTGGTTACTTTTCTCTTGTTGCTGAGACAAAATACCCAGCACCCAAAATGAAGGAAGGAAAGGTTTATTTAGCTTACAGTTTGTGGAGGTTTCAGTCCATACTTGGTTGGTTCTGAGGCAGAATGGCAAATGGCAGAGGGCAATTGTTCATGGCAGCAGAGCACAGCAAACACCATCAGCAAAACGGAGGAATGGCTGCAAGCAGCCTCTTTCCTTCCCTTACATTGTAAACAGGCTAACCCCACCCAGGGGGCATGTAACTCTCACACAGTCTCCATGCCTTCCTCTTCCACAGGCTCAGGATGTGTACAAAGTAAGCACCTTAGCTTCCTGCTGAATCACCCAGCCAAACCTCCAGACTCCCCAAGTTGACACAATGTATCAACCATAACAGGGTAATAGTAATACCTGCATCTTAAAGAGTTATTTCAAGGACTTAGTGAGATGATCCATATAAAGTTTTTAGCTCAATATAAGTACTCAAATCAGTCTTAACAATTTAATTATTATTATTATCATCATCATCAAAATTTTTAAAAAATTGGTCAAAAATGAAAAGTACAGGGGTACCTCAGTTTACAAACATAATTTGTTTTACAATTTGGGGGAAGATGGCTACATTTGTGTTTGTGTGGGAAGAGGGCCATGGTTGTGCTTGTTGACTGATACAAAAATTGTAAACAGAATCAAAATTTTGCCAAATGCTTTTGTTTGCAGACTGAATTGTTTGCAAACAGAAGTGTTGGTGAACTGAAATATTGCTGTACTTGACCTGTAGCCTATAACAACCCAAGGTAGACCCTAGGCACATATATGGGATTGTGACTTCTGGTGTAGGGTTCCTTGTATGCTGCTCCCCTTGCCCGTCATCAGTGGCAGGTAGGTTGTCCCAGAACCCTGTTGTGTGGGACCGTTCTTCTCAGTATTTTTGTGGTGGTTCCCCATTGCGTCTCCAAATAAATTCCATACTTTTGACAAGTATTCAGCAAAAATGTATTGAGTAGGACCATGTGCTGGCCCATGGACTGGGTATAGCGAACCCTAATGGATTTCCTGGCCGTATGAGGCAGCTATTCTAATTAAAAGAGACAGCAAATAGATATGTAATCTATATGGTGATGATGGAAGCTAAGGAGAGAAGTAGAACAGACTAGGGGATGGGTGGTCTGGGTAAGTCTTCTGAAGAGGTAAGATTTGAGCCTCATAAAACCTGAGATAAAGGTGTTCTAGGTGAGGACAGCAAGTGCAAAGGCCTTGAGGTTGGTACTTAGCTGGAGTGGGGCTCAGTGGGAGCTTAGCATGGCCAGAGTGGAGTAAGAGGTGAGCGCAGTAGGAGATAGAAATATGTGGGACCTTGACCAGTGTAAAGACTTTGTCCCTGAGTGAGATGTGCAGCCAGGAGAAGATTCTGAGCTGAGACAGGGCTTACTCTGACTTGCATGTTAAAGGATCATTCTCATTGGCTGCTGTGCCGAGAGTAATCTGTCAAGGGAAAGAGGAAGAGCCAAGGAGACAGGGTGGAGTTCAGGTGAGAGATGGTGATTAACACCTGCGCTCAGTGATAATGGTGGAGATGCTGGGGTTACCTGGGATGTAGTTCAAGGAAGAAACCAAAGATTTGCAGACAGCAGGGATGAGGGGGAGTGGTAGGGAGAGGAGTTCAGATTAACACTTATGTTTCAGGCTGGAGAAAGGGGGAGAATGGATTTGCCTCTTGCTGAGGTGGGGAAGCTTGATAGGAGCAGATTCAAAGGGCAATCCAAGACTTGGGAGTGGGACCTATGCCCGGGAGTATTTTAGACCTTAATGTGAAGATGTGAGGTAAGCTATCGGAATGTTAGGAAGAGAACTGAGTCGAAGATAAAACTCTGGGTGTCATCTCTGTGTCTGAACCCGTGGCATTAGATGAGGTCATGTCCTGTGGACCCACAGCGTGGTACATACAGAAGAAAAGAGGGCCGAGTGCAGGGTGGCCACAGAGGTAGGAGGAAAACCAGCGGTGTCAGTGAGATGAAGGAGGGCCATGCCCTAGGGGAGGGATGGAGCTCCTGTGTGTGTTTCAGCTCCACTAGGTTAGCAGGAGGAAGATTAAGAACTATTGATTGGAGTTAACCACATGGAGTCATGGTTGATTTTCATGATTGGGCTTAAGAAAATAAAACCAGGGTTTTCTCTGGGAATCCAAGAAAGAGGATGACTGGTGGAGAGGGCTCTGGGGTACAGAGAGAGTGTTTAAAAGATGGGGTACATACCTGGGTATACTCTGGGAAATGACCAGCATAGAGGGAAGATTTGTGGATATGAGAGAAAGAGGATACAATTATAGAGAATTCCATGAGGAGACAAGAAGGGAAAGGTCCAAATACTCCAGTCAGTGGTTAAGGCTGTCCACAATTTGATCTGAGACCACCTTATTATCATTCTTTTTCACCTACCAGAACCTTCACTTCAGGCGAAATTAAAACAGTCACCATTCTTTCAAATAGGCCTTGTTTTGCTTTGCCCACTCTAGCTTTGTTGGACAAGACCATTGAGTAACCTCAAGAACTTTCTCCCACATCTCACTTTGGGGGAACTTAGCTGCTGCTCAACGCTATCTCAACTTCACCCCACCTACCTCCCACACAGCATCCCCAAACAGCCCTCCTGGAAGGATCGCTCCTGACCTGGGCCTACACTCTCTAAAGCAGAGAACTGAGAGGCAAAGATACAACTCAAGGAGTCACCTCTATTCATAAATCTACAAGGCTAGACGAGGTCATGTCAGGGATCTAGAGTATATGGTGGACACAGAAGAGAAGAGGGCTGGGCCCAGAGAGGCAGCTCGGTACATAGCCAGCGGGAGATATTGAGAATAGGAGGCTGGAGAAGTAAGAGGGAACCCAGGTGACAGTCAGCAGAGTATGTGTCAATGGTCAAACACAGCAGAGTGACCAGTAGGTGGGGAATAGTAGAATGCATTTAGCTTCGGTGAGCATATCCAGAATTTTGATCTTAGAAAATCTCCACACCAAAGAAAATTCTGTCCATTTCACTATACTTGTAAGTCTTCTACTGTCATGCCATGTAGTGCTTTTACTGGAAATACTGGCAAGGGTACCATGAGTTCTTTGGCGTGTATGGTCCCCAGAGGTGCTGCTCGGGTTTACTTTGTCCTCTTACTCACCGTGAAGCTCTGTGACTCCCTGAGCAGGCACTGTGCCCCACTGGGCTTGCCTTCTCTGAAACACCTCCACACCTCAGGTGGGAAGACGTAGTTTTGTAGAAGTGCTACAGGGCTGCTGGAGGTAGGATGGTATTTTGGGGCACAGGACGGTGTCAGTTAAAACTAGCCTTATTCCAGAACTGGGAGGAGAAGGGCTCAGGTCTGATTACTAGGTTAAGGTACACACACTCAGCCCAAGGGGAGGTGGGCACCAAAGCCAGGTATTGACCTGGGGCCCATCATCACAGCATCCCCCACCCAGGGGAACTGGGGATCTCTGTGGCCATTATTTTGGGTAGGCAGTGTCTCCATTAAAAAAGAACGTGCTCTTCGATTCTCCTGCCTGTCAATATTTCTCTTCAGAAAATCAAATCAGTGCCAAAGAGCAGCTCTCACTTCCCACTTTCTCTCTTTTTTCTGACCCACACCTCCCATCCATGCACATATTTGCAAAACACACTCAGCATCTCTGCAAATATTCTGGCCCACGAGGAACAGAAGATCAGGATACTAATATATGTTCCAGGACAGCAGAGAAGAAAGACTCTCTGGTCTGTCTATTCAGTTATTTTCTTCTATCTTTGAGGACTTTATTGCACATACAGCCTGTCTCATTTTATTAGTTATGATGACCCTACAAGGTAAATTTAGATCCTCATTTTATAGACAAAGAACCTGATCTCTGGAGAAGCACAGGGGCCTACCCAAGGCCACACAGCCAGGATGCGACTAAGTAGACTTTTCCTTTCAGGTCTTTGGATTTCAGCTTTCGTGTCCTGTTCTCCCTCTGCTCTACCAGGGTCAGCAGACTTCCTCTCTAAAGGGCCAGACAGTAACTACTTTAGGCTCTGCAACTCTGTTCTAGTGAGGAAGCAGCCATAGACATATGTAGATAAATGGGTGGGGTTATGTTTCTATAAAGCTTTATTTATCAAGGTGGAAGACAGGTGGACTGGGAGCAGACCTCCTCCAAAGCTGCCTCTTACCTTGGGGCCCTATTGTGACCATGGCTGCACACCGCCCTGGGAGCATCCTTTCCATCCCTCCAAAATGGCCCATCTGTGCCGTGCCTGCTGGCTTTTGCAGCTCTACAAATCTCTTTTGGCTACAGGATGGGCATTTGTGCTCCAGGCTCATTGGCAGGTGATTAAGAGCGCAGCTATACATTTCTGACAGCAGTGGCTGGCAGAAGGGGCCGCATGGCTGAGATAAGCCAGTGTGTGCTCAGGAAGGGGGCTGGCCACGTGCGATGCTGGTTTTATTCCTGGAGAGGAGTAATAAGCATGTAATTGGCTTTTCAAAAATGTGCAAATTGCTGGAAAGCCTATTTTTCCCACTCACCATACTCTTCAGAGCTGCCAAGGCTGGTGCACCAAGAGTGGAAGTTAGGTAGATTCTGCATGAGCAGGTGGCCACCAGCTTATCCTAACTGATCTCTGTAATCTGGGTGATGCGTAGAGGCAGATTAAGATTAGGTGGGAGGCAGGTTGATCCCACCACAACACAGTGCCTTCCCTGAGGGGCGGGAAGCTGGGTCTCTGGGGGCCCTTCCTAGGCCCAACGTGAAAGCTGAGCTGCAGAACATCAGATAGCTTTGTTGGGCGACAGGTGCTTGGGTCTGTAGATAAGACCACCCTTCTTAGATCCCAGCAGCTACCTGAATTTAAGGTACAGGTGGGAACTGTCCATGAGACTGTGCAGCCCAGAGAGGGTGCTGTGATGGTTATGGGAGGGTCAGGAGCTGCTTAAGAGCCTCCACTTTTCTCTCAATCTCTTTTTTCCCCCTGGGGTGTCACTAACCCCCATGAAATTGTAGCCATATTTCTTGTCTGTTTGTTTACTTATTTGCAGTACTAGGGGTTAAACCCAGACCATTGATTTATAATCCCAATCCTTTTTAAAAATTTCTAACTTCTGAGACAGGATCTCACTAAGTTGCTGAGTTGCCAGTGCTTGGCTTGAGTTTTGTGATTCTGCTGCTTCACCTTCCCAAGTAGCTGGGATTATAGGCAGGTGCCGCCACACCCATAGCCACGTTTGCTTTCCCTTTAGATGCATTTTAGGTTTAAAGCTCTTTTAATGAATACAAGGCACACAGTGCTGAAGATGGTGTCTGTTTTCACATTGTGGATAGTGATCTGCTTTCTGTGTTACAGCAGCAACATGCATCTTTCCAACATGCCTGATTCCCAGCCCATGCCTGTCAGTGCTTGTCTGCTCAGCAGAGCTATGGTCACAGAGTAGATGGAGTAATTCACACTCTATCCCAGTCCTGCACTTAACTTCTCGCACAGTAGCAAGACTTTCTATTCGTAGGGAGCCATTAGGTTGTCTATGCATTTTGATATTCATCTCTTTATGTAATTCTCACAGTGGCTCTATGACCTAGGCAGCACAGACATCATGATTTCTGTTTTCAGAAGGGCAAACAGAGTCTCTAAGCGTGTCTCCTGGGGTGACTCAGAGTGATGCAGAGCTGGGATAGAATACTGTACTTTCCCCGGCCCCAAGCTACCATTCTCAGGAGCATCCCAGATCCAGGCCAAAGCTAAGTGCCTGCCTCTGGATAGGGAGAACTCCAGTGAGAAGACCTGTGTCCCCCAGGTCTGTTCTCTGTAACCCTTCTGACCTTCCACGGTTTTCTGTAGGCTCCTTTCAGGAAAGACTGGGTTGTGTGATGGTGAGGCAGATGAGTCTTCTTTCCTACCCAGGCCAGGTAGGGCCAGACAGCTTCTCAGAGAGCAGTCATTGAATGAGCAGATGAGGCATGACCCTAGACCTCTCACAATGGCAGCATGACAGGGCTACTTGGGCAGGTGTCAGACAGTAGACTCTGCAGTTCTAGAAGAAGGGGTTCTTTTCAAGTAAAAATGATAGCAAAACCCATTCAAAATAAGCTCTTCTATCAACACATTCTCAGCCCAGGTTAGCTTCTAAATTAAGGCTACATTATTTGGCGTTGAATGGTTTCAGCAGAAGGGCAATGTGAAGTGCCACAGCTCTGCCGTCCACGAGAGGCATCCTGCCTCAGGGCTTCTGTCCCCATTCATGAGCAGTGAGGCACAAGGGGTGGTGATTTAGGATGCCTGCACTGAAGCCTGACTGCCTTGTGCCAGTGTGTGGCCTTGGGGATATACTTCATCTTTCCTACTTCATGGAGTTCTTAGGATTATGTGTGACAGTGTTAAGCATAGGACCAGGGATGCCTGACTTACTTCCCCATCTCTTGTCCCTGTCATTGTGTATGTGGGGAGCTGGGGTCACTCACTCATTCCCTCACATCATGACTACTCACTGAATGTCTCTTTCGAAGGCCAACCTAAGCAGGAGAGCACAGAGGTCCAACCTGCAACCACTGAACCTGAGGCCACAGTGAAAGTTCCTGAGGTCCTGAGGCCTATGAGCTCAGTCAAATGAGCTGTGCTTTCTCCATCACCAACCTAGACTGGCACTCTTGCATCCAAAGAACCTGCTCAAGTTTTCTCACTTACTTCTGTCCATCCATATCTTACCTTTCGATGTGTCATTCATCAAATGCCTTAAAAAACAGAAAGCAAGTCTCACTCATCTGGGCCTAGAGGGAATGAATTGCGCACGGCACTTATTCCTCTGCAGTCCTGAAAAGCTGGCTCTTCCTCCAGCCTGAAGTCAAATCCTGCAGCCACTTCTCTCCTGTCTGGTAGGAGGCTTTCCTTCTCTCACACCCCTTTCTTCTCATGAAAATTGCCTCCCCTGGGGGTGAGAAGCAGCAGAACGGTTGGCCCTGACCTCAGCCAGGAAATGAGTGAAGTGTCACCCCCAAGACCAGGGACCCCTGGCGAGGGTAATTTTCCCCTTGTCTCTCTAACTATACAGATGCCCTTATTACTCACACTGACGTCTCACCCTTGTTTAACAACATATTAAGCCATTAGTCTCCATGCCAGTGAGTTCAGTTAGTTCACAGTGGCAAAAGCTGATCATTAAATCCCCTTTTCCCTGCTTAATCTCTTTTAAATTGGTTGCTTTTTAATTTCATCAAGTGCCATCTTTCTCAACAGTCCCATGGTACCCTGCCAGCCTGAAGTCACACGGTGGGGTGAGAGACACTGTGCTTCCTAGGTCTTCCCTGGGTGATCTCTATAGACTGTGATTTGGGGTGGAGGTAACCGCTGGCTGCAGAGTGGGGAAACGTGGTTGATTTTGTTCCCCTCCTCCTCCCCTCCACACCTGGAGTTGAGGATTCTAGTTCTGTTTTGCTCCACCAAGCTGAGAACCTAGGTCCTCTGCAGGTAAAAATAAAAACTCTGTTTTCTCAGAGGGAAATTCAAGTATTCATAGAATGGATACTATGTTGTGTGAACCGTTTTCAGTAAAGTCAAATAAACGGCTTTAAGGTGGCAGTAGAGTTGGGAACATTCATATCGCTGGGGCCTGTCAGCAATGCTTGCAGGGGGCAAGGGGAGAGAAAATGTCAGGTAAATGCTCGAGAGCCACAGTTGCTGCTAGAGGCCTCACAGGCCACAAGAGGTGAGAACCTAACATGCAAGGAGCCAGGGATAAGTCATACCTGCTCAGGTCTGTGGGGGTAGAATGGGATTAGAGTCTGAGTAATCTTTTTGTAAATGCAGGGACAAAATTGATGTGTGAAAGAGATACAGCATCAACAGACTAAGCATTGGAAAGGATGGCTTGTGGGTCAAATTAGAAGACTGTCACACGACTAGTGTGGCGGACTTAGCTCACCCATGAAGTGATCATCATTTTACTTGAGCATGCCTCGCACAGAGCCTGTCACCTGCAAACTAACCTCTAGTGAGCAGTGACTGTATGTCAGGCACTACTTTAAACTCTATTGGTGGTATTGGAGATCTTGGCTCAAATTCCACATAAGCAGAGCCATGAGAAGTGATTTAAGAGGGGAATGAGGAAGCAAGGCAGGGCTGGAGAAGATGCTACATGAGGCTGTGGACTTGGCTGGAGATTAGTTTAGATTGTTCAGTCAATGGCACCATTCATTCCCTGAGACTGAGGATGTAACTTCCCAGGAGAAGGAGGTCTTGGCCAGTGCAGGGCAGGTCTGTGTAGATAGGGCAATTGTGAGAAATTAGTAGCCAATACTGCAGCAGCTGAGGGATGGTTTTGCTGGTGCCATGGAAGGAATCTTCGTGGGGTCACAAGAGCACCCACTGTGGGGCATCCCTCCGTCCAGAATGGTCCACTCTTCATTCTGCAACTTCTTTGGGATTCTGTTTAACCACAGTGTCTAGGAAAACTTATAGGGTAAGGTGCTATGGGCTGGATTATGTCATTCATGTGTTGATGCTCTAAGCCCACCTTCCCTTGGGACTGTCCTTGGAAATATGGCTGATAAGAAGGTACCTCACATTGGAATAATCCAGTCTGACATCTTATATCCTTACAAGAAAAGGAGGTTATGAACACAGAGAGCAGTGTCAGGGATGTGCATACATAGAGATAAGACCATGTGAGGACACAGGGAAAAGGTGGCCATCTGCAAGCCATGGAAAGAAGCCTCCAGAAAAACCAACTCTGCTGACACTTTGATCATAGCCTTCTAGCCTGAAGGACTGTGAGAAATTAATTTCTGTTGTTTAAGCCCCCAGGTCTGTGGTATTTCTTGATGATAGTCCTATCAAACTAACACAGGAGAACCAGCAAAATAGACCTGCTACTGCTGCTACCCCTACAGCAGTAACTGATTCTCACTGTTTCCTTCCTCGGTCTCCAACCCATTCTACTCTGGCTGACTTGCCTGATAGGCTGATCCCTGAGCCTTGGCTACCACTCCAGAATTCCACAGTGCATTTAATTATGTATCTCCTTTGTCTCTTCCAATCTGTTACCCTTTCTCCATCTTCCCTTGTCTGCCATGACCTTGACACTTTGAAGGATGCTAGTGAATTATTTTGTACAATGTCTCTCAGTTGGGTTTGTCTGATGTTTCTTCCTAATTAGATTGTAGTTAAGTGTTTTTGACAATAATACCAGATGTGCTTGAATCCTCAGTACTTCATTTCAGAGGATATATGGTATTAGTATGTCTTATCAGTAACATTAACCTTAATTGCTTGGTTAGGGTCATGTGTGTCAGGTGTCATCTACTATAAAATTGTAGCTTTCTCCCCAGTAAATATTTTACCTTGACTTGTCTTAGGCATTAATTGACTGGTTTTGGGATAGTTTGGTTCAGCTTTTTCTGAACCCTTTGTCTGTAACTCTCTTGCAGGCATAGATCTGGGGTACCATGAGCAGATTGGAGGTGGCTAACTTTCTGCTGTCCCTGGTAGGGAATCAGCTGATGCTACATGAGGCTGTGGACTTGGGCTGATACTTTTCATGAGGCTCAGGAGCTAAGCATCTAAGGCTGATACTTTTCTACCAATGGGTAGATTCTGTCCTAGACCTCAGAGTTTTGGCCCTTCCCTACCTCCCTTATTTGCCTCTTGGCCTGTAATTTACATTTCTATCTGTTTTCTTCCCCATCTCCTTCCTTTTCTCTGGTTTGCTTCAATTAATTGTAGCAGCAAAGATTCCTGTAATACTGCCCCCAACTCAAACTCAGAACTCAGAACTCTGCACTCCAGGGACATGGCAGACCCAGAGGCAGGGATGATTGTCTTGTACCCTGTTACTGTAGAGAACAGTGCCTTGTACCCTCTTATTTTACTGATGAGGACAGAGACGCAGGGATCTTTAGTGACTTAGTCAAGATCACACTGCCAGCCAATCCAGATCGGGTGTAGACCTTGGCTTTCCGACCAGATGCGTTCCATCACAGTAGGCTCTGTTGCTCCGTACTAGATATGCACAGACTCCATCGGGGCATTCAAGAGGAGATGGCCACTGGCAGTCAGCCCATCCATACCACCTCCCACCTAACCCTGCCCCTTCTTATTCTGTCCTCAGCTTCTCTGCCTCAGCCATGAGGGCAGGGCTTTGCTATTTCCTTTGTTGGAAGTGGGGGAGGGAGTGCAGTAGGAAAAGCTTCTTCCTACGCTGACTTGAAGAATTGCAATAGGGACCTCGGAGAACCCAGAGTCTCCTATTTGCTGTGCAGCCCAGAACTGATGTTTTTCCCTGGCCTTTCTGCTTTTGGTGTGAGAAAAGCAGGTACTCACCGTCATTCTTGTCATTATCCTCATATTTGGTCACCTTCATATTTTATGTACAAGTCACTCTTTTTACATCTATCATTTTCATTTAATCATTACAGCCATGAGATTGGCTTTTCTCTCCATTTTAGAGGTGAGGGAACTGAGGCTCAGGAAGCTAAGTAGCTCCCTCTAACTCACATAAATGTAAGTAGTAGAGCCCCGTGTCAGAGCCCACATCTTCAGAAACTTAGGATTTCTATTTTTATTCCTTCTTAGCAGTTTCCATGAAAGCTGACAGTGATAGAAGCTTAAAGCCAGTTATCAGCCTTAGTTTTAGACTGTTGGAATCTGTTCATAGCATTTCATGACCATCCCCATAGCTGTTCACTTTCATAATTAACTAGACACAGTGCTCTGCAGTTCTTCTACTCTGTTCCTGGGCTTTTCATTTGGAACTATCACATGACTCTTTATTATCCAGCAGAGTCTTCAAAATGGTCTCACAAGTACCGCTATAGTTTGGATCTTAAGTGTCCTCTATGTGTTAAAGACTTGACTCTCAGCTTACAGTGCTACTGGGAGGTGACAGAAAATCTTTAGGAGGTGGAGCCTAGTGGAAAGAAGTTAGGTCATTCAGGAAGTGCCCTTAAAGGGAGTATTGGGATCTCAGCCTTTTCCTGCTTCTCTCCTTTTCACCTCCTGGGCACCATGAGATGAACAGCTTCATTGTACCACATGGTTCCCTCTGTGCTATGTGCAGTGTCATCACAGACCGAAGAGCCACGGAGCCAACTTACCATGGATTCAAAGCTCTGAAGCCATGGGCCAAAACTAAATCTTCCTTCTTGATAAGCTGATTCTCTCAGATATTTTGCTACAGTGCTGGAAACCTGACACAAGTAATATATCCCTTTGTTCTCAGATGGTGGGAGTGTCAGTTTCATCTCTGTGCTGAACTTCACTCTACCAAGTGAAGGTGCTCTTGAGTCCTACCTGGAGTCCACCCTTGAGAGTGTTGCTTCACTGTTCTCTTGACACTAAATGGTGCTGTAGAAAAGGTCAAGGCCAGCTGAATGGCTCCCCTTTTGTGGGTGACTTGTTAGTTCTGCCAGAATGCTTGATGATTTCTTTCTTGAATTTCAAGGTTCATTACCCAAAGCAGGAAGTTTTCTTGTATCAGTTGTTTTGTATCAGTTTTTTAAATAGAATGTGGCTTGTTCAGGTTTTTTTTTTATTTTAGGGTTTCTTTGTTTTTTGCTTTGTACAAATACAGATGAATACCTTTTTGTGTGTTCCATCTGTTTCTGTTTTATGTTTATGGTTTTTTTTTCCCAACTCAGAAACCTCTCCACTTTGCATCACCTTTGTTGTTTTGCTACCTGTTTCCTCTGCTTTGGTTGTTTTAACAGATCCAGTCTTTCTCCTCTGAACTCCTAGTGACTTTCTCAAGGTTCCACTGCCTATGGGTGGCACAGCTGGAACTGGAGTCCTTTAGTTGGTATGAGTAATTAGATTTCCTGCTGTGCTGCTCTGCTTCTTGGAGTTTCTGCACTTATATTGGTTTTGTAAAAGTGTTTTGTGGTTCCCTGTTTTAAAAATTCTTTGTTTTACCTCTCTGTTTTGTCATCTAATCTTTTAGCTCTTATTTTATTAAATTCACATTCTTAAATTGTTCTGTAGCATGAAGCATGTTTGTGTATTTTCTTCTGTTCCTGGGGTTGTTATGTCGGTGTGGTGGGGTTTTTATTTTATTGACACTATATTCCATTATTTTATTTTTGTTTTGCTCCAACCCCCACTGACATGTTTGCATGTCACACACTTCCTTTTTATGTTGCTTGACTTACTGACCTTGATTCAGGATGGATCCATTCTTGACCTCTCTCCACCATGTCTGAGCCTGCTCATTTCTCCATTGAGGCATAGTGAAGGATTGGAAGCTCTGTCTGTCTGCTTTTTTGGGCTGGAGTGGTGCTGGAGAGGAAGAGTTGGCTTCACTGGGATTCTCAGCCTCTCCAACAGGTGCCTGAGATTCAGAGAAGATACCTGCCTACTTCCAAGGTGCATGAATTGGGAGAAGAGAGCCTTATCAACAGGTAGTTAATAGAATAGCATGATATTGTGAGGGGGGCACTTGTAGGTATCATAGACTAGATTTGCTCAGCTTACTTCAAGCAAAGATGAAGGAAATTTAATATAAGGATACTAGTCTGTGGGAACCACATTAAAGATTAGGGATTAAGCCAGATGAGGCCCAAACTCCAGAGCGGGACTTGGCTTACTCTGGTGATGGGATCCAGCTGTATCACAGATCATTCCAACAGCACTTTGAAAAACTGAAGATGTACTTTTGTCTATAGATGGCCTAAAGATGTAAATCTCCAGGCTATATCTGCTGTTCAACTCTGCATAGAATGTGAGGAAATATCTTCTGTAGCGGGGACTAAGGCACCAAGAAATGGAGAGGTTTCTAAACAGGTTGACTTCCCACCCTTCTTTACCCCAGCCCACCTCACACACCTTCTGCTCTAGGTAGCAGCCACACATTTCCCCTTTTCCTCCCAGTGGGCCTCTAGAAGTGTGTTCTATGGCCTCCCAGATGGCAGCCAGGGCTGGGGCAGCACGTCTGGAGGATACATCTCAGTCATTGGTTTTTAAAGCACAAGCAGAGCAGGGACCAATTATGGGGTCTCTGTGCACAGCAGGCCTCATTAATGTGCTCAGCATGGGATGGGCAGAGGCTGGCAGAGCTTGGAAGCCAGCTTCAGGCCCCTAAGGTGCAGCTGGGACAGGAAAAGGGACAGTACTGTTGAGTTTTTTGCTGCAGCTGGGTCTCCCTGTGTGAGCTCCTCTTTGCAAAGAGGCACCCTGTCCTCTACACTGGATCTAACAGCCATGAGCTTCCTGTGGCTCCCATGTAGTGTGAATTCTTGATACTGTAAATAGAATGTTGCCCCTGCTATTTCAGTTACATTGACTTGGGGAGAAGGACTGTTGATTCTGTCGCATGGAAATGAGGAATAGTTAAGAATGTCTGATACGGGAAACTCTCCAGAGACCCAACAAGTAATAGTGATTTACCCTAAGATGCAAGGTAGTGAGGGTGAGCTGTGAAAGTTAGATGTTTTGCCTCGCAGGGGTCCTTGTTGCCTCACTGCTGAGACTGCCCTCCTGTCACATCCTATGGACGTACCATGTTGTCTCCACTTTACTAACAAACTTGCAGTGGTTTATTAAGTGTTAAAAGAGTCCACGGTGCATTGCTTAGTGTTTGACTTATAATAATCCTTTGGATCCATAAAATGGTATCACCGTGTTACAGAATAAACACTTGAGCCTCTCTTGGTTGAGAGAGAGAGGTTAAGTGACATGTCTGGGGTTAGAGAGATCATAAATGGAGGAAAGATGCAGACTTAGCTCTCTTGGGTGTCTGGTCAACAGGCACATGAGAGTCTAGAGTGTACTAGGAACTGTGCCAATGATAATGGTAGTGAGTGAAACAGACACAGTTGATGTACTCAAGAAGCCTGGTCAGGAGGCAAGCCTGAAACCCAGAACACTGAGGAAAGTCCCTGTGTAGGCTGTGACTTCCAAGTCCTGTGAAGGAGGTATACAAGGTTCTAAGAAGGTCTAGGAGCGATTCGATTCAGTCTTGCAGGGATGTAGACACTTTTAAAAGATAGAGTGCTATGCTTCATTTCAGACCCACAAGATGAGTGGGAATTGGTCAGACAAAGAATATTCCAAGAAGAGCACACAATAGGCATGGAGGCCGGAATTGGGAGAGCTGGTCTTGCTATACTTATTTATGAACTGAGGACAGACCAGTGTGGTTGGAGGGCAAAGAACTAAGAGGGATGGAGAGGAGACGAGGCCTGCAAGTGTGCAGGCACAGATCAAGCGGGACCTTGAGGGCCACAGGAAGGAGGGAGGATGTCATTCTGAGTGCAGTGGAAGCCACCGGAAGTGTTGGAGGTAGAATAAGAGAGATGGATCACATGTCAATTTTAAGAAGGTGACTGTGGAAAGCAAACTAGGAGAACCGAGCCTCAAAGTACACAGTCAAGTTGGAGCCTATTGCAGCATTCTAGGACAGGGTCAGTGATGGTTAACACTGCAGAGATAGGAGAGGGTAGTGGACAGATGGAGACATGCTGGGAAGTACAATTGACAGGGAACGGTGATGGGTTTGTGTGTGTATGGGTGTGTGAGGTTCAAGCGGTCAGGCTAAAGTTGAAGGTGAGGAACCCAGACATTTCCAGAATGCCTCGCAGGCACCTTTCATGGCTGCCATCTCGCATTTGGGAATGCTTGGAGGAGGCCAAGTGTAATGGTGGGTCAGGCAGGGTTCCACTGGGGACCTGTTAAAGATTAGATGCTTGTGAGACTCTCACATGGGGCTGCCAATCAGACTATTGTTTAACACAGATCCAGAGTCCTGAAAAGAAATCTGAGCTGAAGAACTATCTTTGGAATGGTCCACTTATGAAGCTACAATCATGGAAGATATCTCTGCTGGTGAGCACGTGAAAAGCCAGGGGAAGGTAGACACAGTAAAGGAGTCTGAGAAGAGGGCAGAGGGAACAGAAGCCCAGGAGAAGGGGCTCTTGGGAACCAGGGGACAAGGGCATTTGAAAGTACCTTCATCAGTGTGGTATGGTGTTGCCCAGAGGTCAAGATGAATGCATGAAATGATGGTTCAGAGCTGGACACCGGATAGGTACCCAGAACATGTGAGATCCTGTTCCTTGCCATTTTCTCCTTTCTTCATTTGTTCTCTTACTTCTGAATATCCATTGACTGTTTCCCTAAGATTATAGTAGGAACTCAAGGAGTAAGAAAACAAATGAAGGCACGAAGGCATGCATAAAGTGAATGCATGAAGAAATTAATGAATGAATGAAGAAATGCAGCTATTATGGGGGAGCCTCTGAGTTGAGGGTTCTGCAGACAAAATGTCAGTTTTGTCCCAGGCACATGTAAGTCTCCCCTCTCTAGCAGAGGGCTCAGGGAACCACTTCTCAGGCTTGACAGGCAGCTTGGCCTGAACAGTGCCAAAATGGTCCGCCTGGCCACCTATGCCGGGAACCGCCTCCCCCAGCAGGGCGCTGGAGTCCCTGTCGCCTTCCCTCCCTGAGCATTGTCAACTGCACTGTAATCACACAATTATGATGCCATTAAAATGTCACAATTGAAGAAATCCATATAAACAGAGCATTAACAACCCCTCGAAAATTGTAGTCTTTACCACTAATGACCTACTTTCTCTCCTCACAGGGCCCACCCGCCACCTCCGCTGCTCTGCTGCCTTTCAGAGACAGGAGAGAGCGTGAAGTTACCTTTTCCTGCCTGGAAAGGCTCAATATTTAATACGCTGGGAGAAGCTCTGTGATGGACCCGAGACAGCCAGGAGCCCAGCATCTGGGGATTCAGTGACAGTGGAGAGGGGGCCACATCCAAGCAAATCCGAGGCTTTGAGAGAAGAGATCTCAGAGAGGGGCTGGTCTAGAGAAATTGAAGAGAGCCAAAGGTGTTGAGAAATCTGAGGGTCATTGACTTTGTCTTCATGCCCTTGAGAGGAAGAGGTGAATCTGGAGACATAGCAGAGGTATAGCATCCACTCTCAGAGCACAGCACTGTCAAGGGAAAACCCTGCTCAGAGAGGCAGCCAGATCTTTACCTTCCCACTGCTGAGCAGAGGGTAAGGACAGAGGAGCAGGGAGGCAAGGGGGCACCAGAGTTCCTGAGAGTTTTGACTTCATTTCTCAGAATATTGCTCTGGCTCAGTTGTTCAGCTGGTAAAATTTCTTTGTCTCCAGAATCTAATTTTAATGCACTAAGGAGACAGATTCCTTAAAGGAATCTTATATTGAGTAATTTTGTAAAGTAAAACATAAAGCAGAACAGCTCTGGTGAAGTGATTAATCTTCTCCCAATGTATCTGAAGAGCAAATCTGGATGCTATACAGTACCAGATTGGATTAAAGCAAGAGTAAGCCTTATTCCTGTGGAGGAAAAGTAGAATTAAAGTGTGGGAGACATTTGGAACATCCCTCCAGCACTTACCATCCCTATGGGACGGAGCTGCTGAAGGGATCTTGCCACAGGAGCTTTGGACAAGGCCAGTTGCTGAGGAGCATGGCATTTGGAGAGCAATTATTGGTGCTCCTGGGGGTAAGGGAAATGCCCCGGTGTGTGTTGTTTATGTAAGCAAGCACCTCATAAATCCCTTTAGACAGTTTATATAAGATATTCTGGGAGAGGTTGCTGCCTCGTTGTAGACATGGCCAGTATTTGGGTCATGCTTATAAGGATTTCTCCCAATGTTTCAGTCCACTGCTATCACCACTTGCATTTCATCTACAGCCTGAAATGTGCCCTTGGCTGAAGCAAGAGTCCGGTACTCCTCCAGAATCAGCAGGCGAGATGTCTGGGAACTGTGGGTCTACTTTTGACATAAGAAGAGCCCCTTCCCTTAAAGGGCAACTAGCAGCCCTCCTGGAGTCCCATGAGATAAAGTCTTTTCAAAGTCACTCATTCCAACCCTATGCCTGCATATTCAGTGGGCTGCCCTAGTTTTGCGGGAGCCAGAGGGCATGTGCATGTCCCCTTATTTATGGAGCAGATAGAAAATGCAATAAGCTTTGGGCCCTGGCTGCACACAGTGATCTGGGGGAGAATCTATCATCCACCTCAGAAATGTTGAAGAGATAGGAACAAATTCTACTTGGCTGAGCTGGAAGCTTCTTGCTGATTTCACCTGTAAGGAACAAGTGGCAGGGCTCAGGGGCACTTGACCCTGAAACTTTTTCTAGCCATAGTGTCCCATTTGAGTGTACAGATGAGGGTAAGTTCTAGGCCAACACTATAGTACTAAGTTCCTGGCCATTGTCTCTTCTCTTTGCCTTCTTTAGTGTGTTACCAGGAGAGGCCCTGGGGAAGGAATCCTTGCTCCATGGATGATCCTGGGCCTGTCAGGTCCTAGTCAAGGAGGTCCATGGAGTTTGCTTACCAGGGATAATCCCAGAACCTCCACTTCCTTGCTTAGTGGCCTTGGCCAAGTTATTTTAACTCTACAATCCTCAGTTTCATCACCAAGCAGGGTAAATAATAGTACCTACCTCAGCATTGTTCTGAATATCGAAGGAGTAAACGTATTTAGATCCTGGCATGAAAGAAGAGTTGCAAAACGATTCATTGTTATTGTACTTGATATAAGTGATTGTATCTAGGGTGAGTGTGTCACTGTGGCAAGCTACTCCATTTCCCTAGCTTCCCACAAATTCTCATCTTGATTTTTCCCAATAAAGCAGTGTTCTTTGCCTGAGAATTACCTGGGGGGGAGGTCTTTGGGGAAGCCGCAACTCTTGCTTGCCATATTCCTTGTGAGTGTTACCATTGGCTTGGACAGTCCAGCACTGGGGGCCAAAGCCTGGGAGGCCCAGAGAAAACACTTTGGGCCTAAAAAATCCCACAAAGGGGCAAGAAAGCAAGCAGACAGCCCTGACTCCAAGTTGCTTGGCTGTCTGTAAGCTGGGATCTCGGACAGTTCAAGCTTTTGGTTCTACTTGAGTTTGTTCCCAAAATCGCCCAGCCCAGCCCCACCTTCATGTGTATAAAAACAGACTTAGCACAGAGCTCAATTCCATCTTCTAAGCTGATAATAACCTTATGTATTACATTTCTTAAAATAGTTTCTTGTTTTATCATTTGCATGGCCCTGTGCTCAAACCCATGTTTGAGATGGAGATTTGGATAGAAAAGTCCTACAGAGCTCCAAGGAGCACTAGTGTTGATAATGACAAGTTCTTGCAACTGGACAGTAAGGTATGGTGCCCAGTCGCCTGTGGCTGCTGTCAGAGAACCCATTTCTGCCACAGGGAAGGCAGAAGCAGCTAAACATAAATTGCTTGAATGTAAATTGTATTTTCCCCTCCATTAGCATTCAGCCTCCAAAAAAAATAATAGTAACTACAGCCATGTTGACAATAATAATATGCTACGCATGCATTATTTTTTATCAAGCAATCCTTCATATCTCACTTCTGAGATCTGATTTGGGCCCATTTAATCGGGTCAGGGAAGGTGAGTGTTGTCCTCGTGATGGAGGGAGAAATACACTGCAGGAGGGTGAATGGCACAGTGAGCAAAGCCGAGCCAAGGCCAGCGCCTGGCTTCTGGACCTGTAGAACATCCCTGGGGCTGTGCTTCTCCTTCTTGCCCATCTCACCTTCCCCCCACACAGACGCTGTTGGCTGCATTTCTGTTCAGAAGAAACTGAGTTAAAATGAACAAGGGGCCCTGTGAAGGAGACAGAAAGTCACAAAGGGATAATGTATACTGTGACCTTTTTTCCATTTGTTTGATTTTTCTCTCTTTTTTTGTGTGCTTTCTTTACCCTTTCCATTTTATTTCATTGCTGACATAATCTGGTGGCCTTTAGGCCAAATTCAGCCCATAAACATGTTTTGTCTCATCCAAAGACTGGCTTAAAACAAGGTGACGAGGTATACATCACGCAGTACCTACAAGACACCTCCATTCTCACTTGTATTTCTGTTCTCAGGGACCCTAGGCCTGCTCATCTGTGACTCTACTAGGATAGCTTGGTTCATTAGAGCCTCTTGAAAATTGCTTAACCCCATAGCTATTTCTTGTAACTAAAGAACTTTCTGATGATGCTTTAAAATAGTTCCTGGCCTTGTACAGCAAGATAAGGAGAGGAAAGAAGTCCATCTTTTGAAGGGAGAGTATTGTAATTTAGGACCAGGAACGAACTCCCCAAAATCTCACACACTCGGAGGGTTAGGCTTTGGAACACAAATAGTTCATGGTTTCATTGGATTAAGGGTTCCTCCCTTCACTCTCTGCTTCCTGGCTGCCATGCTGTGAGCACTTTGCCTCTGCCTAGCTCTGCTGCCATGTGGTTTCTGCTGTGGAGCCAGCTGACCAAGGACCGTAACCATGAGCCAAAATAAACTTCTGTCCTTTAAATTGTGGGTGTTAGGTATTGTGTCTCTGTGATAAAAAAGTAACTAAGTCAAAGAGCACTTCCATGACCAAGAAATGCAAATCTATTTTTTTCTTCTAGAGGTGGTTTTCAGAAAGGTAGACTCTGACCAGGAGCCTCTGTCTCTATCCTGTGGGAGACCACTCCTGGTTTCATTGTAGGGCAACTTGGATGGACATATCCTCCCTTTCCTCACACCCCTGCCCCTGGTAGGTGGTTGCTACATCAATCTTGCTGAACATTCTCAGTGTGATGACCCAACCTGGTGATCAATGCAGTTCGACAATGTACACCAGAGATGTCATGTTTCAGCATCCAGCTCTGTGCATTGGAGGCTGTCCTTCCTAAGTCCCATCTGACTGTTGCCTTCTATCCAGACCCTCTCCTGGGTCTGTCCTTGGTGCCAGTGCCTATGCTTAGTACATGCTGTTCTCCAGCATTAGCCTCCTGATTGTGGGCAGATCCATGCTCCTGGGTCACTGTCCAGTCCACAAGATCTCTTCTCCGGAGCCTTGTGTGGATACCTGGCCTCCTCCGTCCTTGATCTCCTTCTCTCAACACAAGGCAAAGGAAATGCAGAAATGAAGGCTGTGGGTAGGATTGGCTTCTCAGTCTTTGTGTCCAAAAGCAATTGAGCCATACTCTTCAGGCAGGTGACAAGCCATTCAGGTTCCCATATGCATGAAGGAGCTTTGGTTTAATCTCTGGTAGGAGGTTTATGGATGTTGGTGGGCAGGAAGCAGACCCTCAGCCTTAGCGCTCACACATTCTGGCATGTGCCAGGAGCCAGTCTTGTTCCCTCATCACGCTGATTTCAACTTCCCTGGCACCTCCCTCTCATGCTAATTAGTAAGCAAATTAATCTCCATATAAGGTCCAAATTGTGTGAGGTTTTTTTTTTCTATTCCAGAAACAAAAACTGGGCTTCTATCCATTCAGCTAATCATATTATATTTCACAGTTGGAGTTTTCAGGCAATTATACTAATTATTGGAACTTTTCTTCTTCTAGAAAGCTGGAAACTTCCCCTAAAGTTGTATTTGCATGCAGCATGCAACTGAGATGTGGGTGGCAAGTGCATATATAGGGGCAGTGGTGAGAGCTAGGCAGTGTTCGTTCTTACTTACTGTCAGGGACTAAATGAGACCAAAATCAAATGGAGAAACATCCAGCCTTAGAGATAGATATGAGCTTGCTGGCCTGGCTGGCAGTGGCCCTTTGGCTCAGAGGTGCCACATAGAGCAGTTCCCAGCAGATCTGTTTTCTGTTGAGGTAGAAGTGTGAGGAAGAAAGTGAAAGGGGATAGGAGGAGGGAAAACAGAAGAGAAAACTTATCTTTGTTGAATTATATGCTACCTCATTTGGCCTGGGAAATAGCCCATCCCTCCTCTATTATATGTCCATTCTATCTCTCAAACTCTTTAAGGAGTGATGCTCATACAATTAATACTAAGCGTTAAACTACAACATGGAAGGAACAATTGCCTAATTTTGAGGAAAATTTAAATTTATAACCAGCACCCAAGATAAAATGAATACTAAAGGGATGGAGAGAAAACCCTGCAGAAGATAAATAGAAAGCCAAGTGGGATATTGACTTGATCCTTCTCCAGTGCAGGGTAATTTGGCTTCTAAAGTGAGTTAGATCATATTAAATTAAATTTAGATTTCTGCACATCAGTTAAATAACTCCCAAGACAGAATTCCAGTGAGGAGAGGTGATAATACATGGAGGAAATATTAAAATGAAGATCTGATCTAATAATCTGTAATTGATGTGCTGTCCCTTGGTGAGGGAAAAGGATTTTCCAGCTTTCCTTTGTTGTGAGCCCAGGCAAGCAAAGGGTGGGCCTGCCCCCCTTTGTTGGAGTTTGTCCCACCCACAGGGAGAATCTCTTCCCAATACTTACTCTTTCCCCAGACCATTCCCCTCCTTTTGTTGCCTGCTCTTGGTAAAATAAGGTCACTCCCTGCTGGCTGGACACCAGAGGAGTGCAGAGGTGAGCAGGATATTTCTGTATTTTTTGTGTGTATGTGTGAGTAACTGACAGGAGGGAAGAGGCCCTGTGGTTGAATGGAACCTCTAGTGATACAGAAACAACACAAAATTAGAGGTTGAAAGTCCAAGAGGTAGGTCTCAGTAGTGAGCCCTGTTGATGCAATCTTGTTTGCTTTTATGAGCCTGTTTTCTGATCTGTGAAATGGAAACAATATAACTTGCCTGCCCACTTTATGAGAGAGCAACAATAACATATCCAAGTGAAATGCTTTGCATATTATAAATAGCTCTCAGAGACTTTTGTGGCATTAGCTGTTAATTGTGACACTTTTGTAAAACTTCTGGTTTTTTAAAAAAAATCTACCTTACCCTTTTGTTTTTTGTTGTTTCTTAACTTTTCCTCCCCATTTTGAACATTTTGCCCACATTTATGGTTCTGTGTTGATAATTCTTGTGTCTAAAGTCTTCAGAGAGTCTATTTTGAGTTGCCACTGATTCTTGCCTTAGTGACTTGTTTCCTGTGCGTCTGGTGATTTTTTTTTTTATTGTGACCTCACCTTTTGATGAAACTTGTGGTGGTTGTGAGGCCTATGCTTCCCTCCAGATAGGATTTACATTTGCTCTTCCTGAGACAGGAGCACAACCCACTTAACCCACTTTGTCCTCTTCTTGAGCTTAGTGACATCAGGCTCAGATCTGCGTATCCACTTTGTATGAGCCAAGGTCTGGTTTCTCCATGACCTTCATCCTCTGCAAAGCTTTACACTCTGTCTTTGCTCACTGTTCAGTTTCCCCAGCTCTAGTTACAGCACTGTGTTTTCCCTGGCCTCACCCTTCCTTGTACAATGAAGACTTTCCTTCTAAAAAAAGCTCAGTAATGTATTAAAAATCACACTTGTTGCAACTCCTGTAGGCTAGTTGTTGACTGGCAAGGGTCCTTGGAAGCATTTGGTCTGCTCTGAGCTGATGGGAAGCAGAATGGCTCTGGCTGGTGCTGGGGAGCTGGAGACTGGAGTCCTAGACGTAAGAAGATGACAGCCCCTGCACCCCACAGCTGGCTTGAAGATGCATCTGTTGGTAAAAGGTGAATCAGTACAGGCTTTGAGACAGATACTTGCTGATTCTGTGAACTTAGGCAAATCATGTGTCTTCCCCATGTCTCAGTTTCCTTATTTGAAAACTCAGGGTGTAATTTTCTATAGTATTTTAGGTTTATGAGGGCTTCAAATAACCCTCAGGACCCCTTACTTGGTCCTTCCCCTCTGAGGTTCTGGGAGCTGCGATGGTTAGTGTAGATGAGTCATAGTGCCCAGGTATTTGGTCAAACATTATTCTGAATGTTTTTGGAGGGTGTTTTTAAGATGATGTTAACATACAAATTGATGGACTTTGAGTGAAGCAGATTACTCTTCATAATATTGGTAGGCCTCATCTAATCGGGCCTCGTTCAATCAATCATTGAAGGCTTCAGGAGACAAGGACTGACCTCTACCCAGCAGAATGGAATTCTGCCTGCAAAGGCTACCTTTGGTTTCACAATTTCATGAGGCAGTTCCTTAAAATAAACCAATTTCTCTTTCCTGTTCTCTCTCCCTCCCCACCCCTTTTCTCTCTCCCTGTATCTCTGTGTACACACACACACACACACACACACACACACACACACAGAGGAGAGAGAGAAAGAAAGACAGATAAAGAGACAGACTGACAGCAGACATATTGGCAGACTGTTGGTTTTCTTTTTCTGAAGGACTCTGAGCAATACAGGAAAACACTGAAGAATGAGGAGACAAATGGGAAACAATATTAATCCTACGTGCTATACCATGTCAAGCTGGACCTCAGCAAAATCCTTCACAGTGGCTAGTGTCCCCCTTTCCATACCACAGTAACAAGGTTTCCATGGGACTTAAGTCCCTTGTTGAACTCATGTGATGTCGGCTGGTTTAGAGCACTTTGGCCCTTTGGTGCATGTTTTATTCCCTCTGTTGTTCCAGTCTGCGGTGATGGTGGTGGTGTGGGGTTTCCTTTTGGAGGATTACATCAGCGGTTTTATACTGTGCTAGCTGTGAGCTTAGGCAAGTCACCTTGCTCTTCTAATCCCAGCCCTCCCTACACAGATAGGGTTGTGTGAGGAGTCTATGACAATATATGTGCATATATAAAGATAAAATGTGTGTCAGTATTTTAAACACACTTTTGCCATTATCAAATACAGTCAATACTACAGTAGGAAAAAGCCAGCCTTTAGGGCAGGCTGTGCCTCTGAAGAGGTCTCAATGCAGCAGTCTGTGAGCCAGTTCTGTACTCGTGACATACTGAAGTGAACAGACCCCGCCAAGGATGCCTTCCAACGACTGTGTATGCGATTTCTCTTGCCAGCGTGGCTGTTTCTCTGGCTCTCTGAGGCCAGTTCCAGCTGAGTTTTCACAGCACCTTCTCTCAGGAGGCAGCTCCTGCCAGGGATGCTGGGTAAGCTCGGCTATTCTGTGGATGGGGAAAACCAGGCTGGGAAGCCACTGGCCTTGGGCCCACTTGGCCCTGTCCCTCTGACGTGAACAGAGAGTAGGGGGCTAGGACGAGGATAAGCGGTACATTCTATCTCATCTTTCTAGCCCCTTACAATTGTCCTAGGCTCTGCTCCACCTCCTGCTACTCCCAGCAGATGGATGGAGCCATCAGTGGCACCCAGCAGAACCCCATTCTAGGCATCAGGTTAGATTATTGAGGTCACTTCCCATCTGGCCTCTGTAGCAGATCTCCCTTGTTGGAGTTTATGGTTTTGCAAGGGGAACGATATAATACAGGACACATTTTATAAGATTACTTATAATAGTCACCCAAAGAATCATGTACAACAGAGAGAATGCAGGAAATCTGTCCACACACTAAAGACCAAAGAATCCAACCAAGGGCCTGGATCCTTCGATAATGTACATGAGTACAGTTGAAGACCTAGAGCTCATAACAAGGCCTCCCACAAGTCCAACTGGAGGTCTAGAGCCCATGACAGTGTCTCATGCAGACCTATTTCACGGATCAGCGCTGAAAGGCCCAAAGGTCAGTGGTGGAAGCTAGAAAATCTGTGCCAGTGGAGTAAAGAATCTGTGCTAGCAGGGTGAGAGATCTGAACTAGAGACAGGAAGTGACACTCAAAGTAACAATCAGAGCTCCCACAAAAGTACCACAGCCATCCTCAGCAACAGTGAGGTCCCGAGCTCCTCCAGCGGTGAAGACAGCTGAGTTCCCATAAGGAAAGCCAACACAGCAAGCTTCTCCAGGAGACCGGCAGTGCACCATCTACCTCTCGGGAGGCAGGAAGCAATGCTCAAGGTGAGGACCAGAGCTCCCCCAAAGTGAACCAAAGCCATTCTCAGTGCCAACGAGGTCCCGAGCTCCTCAGACAGTGAGAACAGTTGAGAGATCATCAGGAAAGCCAGCATGACAGTCTCCTCAAAGAACACCAACAGCTCCTTCCAGCTTCTACCAGCTCCCATCAGGCTCTCCCCTTCCTCTCCCGTTCTGCCACTTATGCTGCCGAGAACAATCCTTAGGTGGGCCTCTCACACCCAGCACCATGCTGCTTAAGCTCAGCTGGGCGTTACAAGTGGACCACCACTTGTCAATCCACCACATTCCTCCTCTGCTATGTTCCACACACGTGGCCTGAGACATTTTCTCGTGCTCTGCTTCATAAGGTCCGCCCGTATTGTGTAGTTTTCCTCCATTCTTTACAATCCACACTCCAGCCTCTGTGTTCCCAAGCTAACCATAACCTAAACAGGTGCTTTGCCTCTGGATTTGCTGTCTGGGATGGTTAATGTTATATACCACTGTTGACTTGACTGGGCTGCTGGGTGCATTTGGTCAGGTATTCTTCTGGGTGTGTCTGTGAGTGTTTCTGGAGGGGATTGACATATGCGTGAAGGGGCTGATAGAACAGTGGAGCTAAAATGGAATTCTTTCTCCCTGGATGCATTTGAACTGCCTTGTTCTTATCTTTGGACTTGAACTGCTAGAGATGTCAGCTCTTTGTGGGTCTCTAGCATGACCACTACAGATTGGGGGACATGTCAGACTCCACAATCATGAGAGCCAATTCCTTATGATAACTTTGTATATAAAATTACACACACACACCCTATTGACTCTGTTACTTTAAAAAACCCTGAGTAATATACTGCCTTTCCTCCAGCTGTTTGCTACATCCTTTAAGCAAATTAAGAGTTCTTTGTCACCCTTTAAAGTCTGACTCATTTGACACCTCATCCAAGAAGCTGTTCCCTATGTCCTTCACTCTTCTGTGCTTTTGTAGCACTGCCATTGACCCTCTGTGGTCAGATTCACCTTTTAGTGGGGCATAGGTATCTCCAACGGTGTCTCTGCAATGCTGCAGCTCCCTTGAGGGCAGGAGCCATGTACCCTCCTTGCTTCCTAGCTTGGAGCACTGCAAGGGCTCACAACTTATTTAGCAAATTACAATGGATTAAATTGGCATTGAGCTAGTGGGAAACCATTCCATGGCCCTTCCCATAAGGACAGGATGTCAGGGTCACCCTAGGATGATATTCCAGACAGAGGGGACAGCTGTCAGGCTGTGACATTGCACAGCATAGTCTTAGAGTTCCACACCCCCTCCTAAACTCCCCCTGACAGGTTCTGTAGCAACAGTATCATAGAATGTTAATAAAATGAATTATTGGATAAAAGTCACTGGTTCCAGAGCTTCATTTTGTGCTATTAGCAGGAGAAGGCTGTTTCAAGTGGAGATAACAAACACGGAGAGAGAGATCAATTACCGGATAAGCTCACACAGTGCCCGAGATGAACATGCAGGCGGATGCAGCCCCTTTCCCTGCTGCAGGGGCCGAGTGCCTGTGCCGCTGTCTGCTGAGCCTGCCCTGAGCTTTCCCCCTCCAGCTTCTGTGTGCAGAAATGTGTTGTCTTGTTCTGCTGCAGTGCTAGCTCTCTGCTCCTTTAAAACCTGGGCAGTGTGAGACACTTGCATGATAATTGGGGTCAGCAACACATGAATGAACAGCTCATCCTCAGTGACATGCCAGGCCCAGGATAGCCAGCTCCTGTTCCAGGGCAGAACCCTACCAGTGAGATCTTCCTAGAGGCACAGCATTCATGGTTAGATGAACCTGAAAGGTCTGAGCTTTTTTTGAACAAAACTGCTCTCCCCCAGGGGAGAGTGACAACATCCCTTGGTGGTTGCTGAACCTAAACATACTGCATGCCAAGGTCAGGAATCTTAACCCTGCTGGTTGGGTGGAGTATCTTTGTTGGTTGTGGAGTTGCTGTGGATAGGGCAACCAAGCATTCTGAGCTCTGGTGAAGGGGGCAGCCTCTTGCTGCTATGCCCTGGCCTCTGCCTCTTGCCAGTGAATGATGTCAGATAGGCCAGGGATCTTTCTGGAACCTCATCTTCCCTGCCCAACCCAGAGGGTTTTAGTGAGAAGAAATACAGAAACCGTTTTACATGTTCTAAAGTACTGAGTTCACGTACATATACATACAGATATATAAGCTCCTAACTCATTCTCCCATTGATCCCTCCTAAGAATAGGCACAAGTTCTTGGGTTGAAGGAAAAAAGGGCTCTGAGGAGTCTGGTAGGTAGCACAGTGTTAGAGATGGATAGTCTACCTCTTGTTGCTGAGATTCCAGAGGTAGAGAGGAAGGTTGTGATCATATACTTGCTGTGTGTCCGCCACTGTGTCAACAGTCCTCAAGTTGTCCTGGAGAGAGATGCCCCGTGAGATCAGGATGCTGGAATTCAAATCTCTGCCCTGCCACTTCCTAACTGGGATTTGGGGCAAGATGCTTAGCTACAGAAGCTTCTTTCTCATCTGTATGATGGGGATATGAGCGATTCCATCTCATAATGCTGTGAGAATTACATAAGGCAGTGTGAGTCCAGGTCCTGGAGCAGAGCCCAGAGTATAACCACTCAGTAAATGGTAGTGGCCACTGTTGTCACTGTTCTGTTTATTACTGTTGCGGATGGGTTTGTTAATGTTCTGTCTCTGGGCCCACCTTTGAACCCAGTGTTACTAGAATGAAGCTGGTCTCTGTGGTTGTGTGCTGATATGTAGACAGGTGGCTAGCAGAGGACAGGGGACCATCCTCACAGACTTTCTATTTTTTTCACACACAGCCTTCAGATGCTGACTGGGATGACCTATGGGAGCAGTTTGATGAACGACGGTATCTGAATGTGAAAAAGTGGCGCATTGGTGATGACCCCTATAAGCTGTATGCTTTCAACCAGAGAGAGAGTGAGCGGATCTCCAGCAATCGGGCTGTCCCGGACACTCGCCATCCGAGGTACTTCCTCTTTCTCCCAGACTGTTACCCTCACCCCTCCTTGCACTCTGGAAAGACCCACAGCTGGCTGGATTTGGGAGCCCACTGTGTGCAGTGGCTGGTGCTAAGAGTTGACACAGGTAGACCATGTGTTCCCTGTTGGACACTTAAGGGGTAATGATGTGGTAATTTACCCTATCTATGCTGCTGATTGCCACAAAACATCCCAAAGCCCTCCCCACTTTCCATTGGGGATTGGAAAGGATGAGAGGTACACCTTCCCCCGCACCTGGTACTCATCCCAGGTGACACTTGGGAGTTCATGAAGCTCTAAAAATGCTTTGCTGTTGTTGTTTTCCCTTGGTAGATTCCTATGTCCCTGCCTGGGTTTCAAAGTGGAGGAGGCCAGGATGGGCACACCTCCAAGAAGTCAGATTGGTGTCTCTCCCAACATTGAGACAGGCCTTTCCTGTGATAGCCTTGTGCATCTTGCATGTGAGAAGAGAAGCTAAGGGGCCTCTTATCATTGGTTCCCCAACCTGCCTGCCAAAGAGCCCCTTCACGCAGCTCCTTCTGCCACTCCCTTGCTCAGGCCACACCTCCAGTAGGCAGCAGAGATTGGATCCGGTAGAAAGCTTTGCTTCCCAGCAAAAAGAAGCTCTGTGAGGAATCTTTGTGTCATGAATGTCTCCAGCCATTCATGGAGTCAAGGCAGCCCTTGAGCTTCCTGCAGAGGCCTGAGCAAGCGAGCAACTCTGGTACACTCCTCCCACCTTCTGGCCTCCACCCCAGGGATTCATAGGTGCCAAAGAGCAGTGTGGCTGTATTTCCCACCTGCAGCAGAAAACTGACTACACCAACCCCAAATGGCGGGATGGCCATTGGAGGGAGTGGGGTATGTTGAAGGCATTGTGTATTGACAGATTAAGGTACTGGCATTGGCTTCTTAGCTAGCTATATGTGTTTGGGTCTGTGGGTACCCACCTTGTGGAAACTGGAGTTTATGTGCTGCAAGGAAGTAAGAATTTCTGTGATTTAAGAGACTGATTATTCTGGTGGTTCATAAATTAGTACTATATGAACTGAAAATACTGTATATCTCTGCTTTTAAGATACCATGAAGCTCTTCCTTAGCAGCAGTGCCCGGCAACCCCTAGTTGGAGACCCAGGACATGGGCCATGCATGCTGTCTTTCACTGGTCTGGAAGCACCTTAAGTCAGAGTTTTACTTAAATTGCTATTATTATTCCTATTTAAATTCCCTAGGACTTACCCTGCTCTTTGGCATGAGAGAGAATTGGATATAAATATCAGGTTCTTTTATTTCTCTGAGCAGAACCTACATATAGAAGAGCAGGGAAGAGGGAGGAGACTGGAGGTGCAGGAGCCCCACCGGGTCTCAGGCAGGTAGTCCCCCCTTGTCCAGAGTTTAGATGCCAAGGCCCTCAGGAGGCACTGAGGCACTGCTGCTAGTCAGGAAAGCAGCTGATGCTTCAGGGTGGGCGTGCTCCGAGAGACACCTGTGTCTGCTCCCAGCTGCAGAGAGGAGGCACCATGCGCTCACTGAGGAGTCACCTGGGAATACTTAGAGCTGATTTCTGCACATTCACTCCTCTCTGATTTGAGAGGCAGAAATTAAAGTTTTACAAGGGCCAGATACACATGCTGTGGTAGGTGGTAAAGAACTGCGCCCATCCCCAAGGAGCCCAGCTAACTAGCTCAGCTCTGAGCTTTGCAGCAAACCTGGTGAGCTCCCTCTGTTAGGGAACTGTGACCTGCTGGAAGTACAGCAGGAACAGCAGAGAGGGTTTAGACAGGATGAGACACCCTCTGGGGAGACAAAAGGGAAAGTGTATCAGCCATGTGTCTGCCTCAGGGCAACATCGTTACCCTGCAGGAGCTTCGATTTTGTTAGAGAATTTTGGATTTAAGGAATTCAGAATGAGCAGGAAAAGGAAAGAATGGCGAATTGGAATCTCAGCGGGTGCCTTGGACCAGCTGCCACCTAGGGGTACTGATGTGTCAGCCTTGTGCCGTGAGAGACCCCAATGGTTCAGCTGTCCCCAGGCCACGTTTGGTAGGGTTCTGCTGCTTATTGATGTCACCCTTGCAGTTAGGAGAACCCCAGAGGCTGCCAGCGCAGCCCTATGTTCACCCCTCATGTGAACCTTTTGGGTAGTGCCCTTTTAGTTCTGCCCTTGGTTTTCAAGGAAACTGTGGCCATCAAGTTGGAATCATAGGCTAAGTTCCTTAATACTTCTGTGAGTTCATCCAGGTGCAGCACCTGGGGCTGTCTGGGCTGAGCTCTGGGGTGCATGATTGGGTCCTGCCTGCTTTGGTTCTAACCAGCTGTGGCTGCCCAGTGACCAGCTGCCTGTAGATCAAGGATTCTCAGCAGCAGCACTGCTGACTTCATGGCTGGTAATACTTTCTGTGGAGGTGGTCCTGTGCTTTGAAGGATTTTAGCAACATCTCTGTCCTCTACATACTAGATGCCAATAGCACTCTCTGTGGGGAACCACTCAGACTGCTTCAAAGCTCAGAGGTATCTAAGGACACCTGAAGATATGACACTGCTTGTCCCACACAGGTGCACAGCAGTATACAGTTACATAACTATGACTTAGCACAGGTAAACATGCATACACTGGTTATATAGCACTATATAAGAATGTAAATATGTGATAACAACTTGTATAAGAATTATACAATGAAGACACAGGCTGCTCTTGTGCTCCTGGGCTTTAAGTTTGTGCACTTTTGTACTCTGCTCTGCTCCGTGCTACCTGTTGTTGTTGCTAATGTCTTGCACATGTGTGTTCTTTAACTTGGGGACCTCAACTGTAAAATCTCCCTTGAGCCCCCTGAGCAGGCTGACATCCTCATTCTGAAGTTTCGTTAACCAAAAATGTTTCCAGCCATTGTCACATGTCCCCTGGTGGACAAAATTGCAGTGATGATTACTGTGCAACTGTAAATCTGGCCCTGTTTTTTTACCAACTTATCAGCAGTGAAATTTAAGAATGCATTACTGATCTCATCACCAGCAATGGGTCACAGAAAATCCCTCTCTTCAGTTAAGCCCAGGTGGAAAACACAGACTCTGGAATCAGACTACCTTGTTTCCCATCCTGGTTGTGCTACTGACAACTGAATGAAGTTAAATAGTTCAGCTTATCCATGCTTCAATTTCCCGTTATGAAAAGTAGGGATAAAATTAACAATAATCCTACCTAATTTGGTTTTTTAAATAAAGATCAACTAAAATATGTGTAAAGAATTGATGGACTTCATAGTTAATGCTCAACAGATGCCAGTTGCGCTATTATGACAAGGACGTGGGCAGGCTGATGCTGCAGGGCCTGGCATGGAATAGGAGATCCCTTCTGGAAAACTGAAGACCATCAGGTATGAGATGCAAGCAAACTGAGGAAGCACTAGCAGCTCAGGAACCAGAAGGAGCTGTTCAACAATCACTAGGTTTTTAGACATTATGGGGAAGGGAGAACACAGAGGTTCTATCAGGCTTCATACCAGAAATGGGAGTGAGTGGGATCAAATGTCTATAGCAGTGATGGTGAGCCTTTTAGAGTTTGCAGTGATACAAACAGCCTGCTATGGCACATGTGCCATATTTGACAGAACTGGCCTATAGTGTAGTGTGCTGCTGGTCATGAGCATTGACTAGCCTTAGTAGTCATCGATCCAAACTTCTTATAAAGTGCACTTGGGGAGCTTTTAAAAAATGCTGATACCTAACTCTAATCAGCTGAATTATGTCCTGTCTAAGCTCCCCAGGTGACTCTAGTGAGCAGCAAGTATTGAGGACCACTTCTGCAAGCAAGTGCTTCTAAATAGGCAAACAAACAAATCATCTGAGGATCCTGTTACAGTCCTATCCAGTATGTCTGATTTGGGGCCCAAGATTTTGCATTTCTAATAAGCTCCCAGGACAAATGCCACTGGTCCCTGGTCCCATACTGGATTGCAAGAAAATATGGTTCCCCACACCAGCATTACTTGGGAAGTTATTAGAAATTCATATTCTTAGGCCTCACCTAGAAAACTTCAGGGGTAGAGCCCAGTGATCTGGCTTCGTAAGCATTGCGGGTGATTCTGAGACCTGCTAGTGTGGAAACCGCAGAGTGTGAGCTTGCTCTTGTGGCTTGCTTTTGAGGTCCAGATAAAGTCCATGGGTGGGTTTGTTCATCCAAAAGGCTCAGGGGTTAAGTAGAGGGTAGAGGCCCTGGGATAAGGCCACCCACCTGCCCACATGTAACAGCGTTTTGCTTCTATCCAGGTGACAGGACTTCTGTCTCTTGCTCTGTGGAGACTTGGCCCTTTCTAGATATTTCCTGCCCCTCTGTCTTCTTGCAGTTCTTTAATCCACAGGATCTATGGTCCCTTTTCCCTATCTTGGACATCGATATCACTTCCACCAAGAGGCTGCCACTTGGGCTCCCTCTACCCACATGGTCATTGGCCCACACTGAGCTCCTGGCTCCTACATGACACCCAACTCCATTGATATAGGCTTTGTGCCCACTGGGCCACTTTGTGTATTCCCATCATGCCTTGCAGCTAATTAGGACGTCACTTGCCCTCTAAGTTGAGTAACACACTGAGCATCTATTACAGTGCCTGGCATATGATTAGAATCCAATAAACATTTACTGGGCAAATGGAAGGGGGAATAAGAATGAAAAGAACTTTGATCACTATCTCTCACCTGCCTTCCATGCAGAGAGGAAAAGAAGAGCTAGAAGAAGCCTGGGGACCTAAAAGGGATTGAGAGAGCAGTCACAGAGTTAAAGGAAAAAGGCTTTTTCTCTTAAAGAGTTCTCATTAGTGAAAAGAAAAAGAGTGAAGGAACAGTTTGTAGGAGGGGTCTGAGCTTATTAAATTTGATTCCAATTTTCTTACCACAGTAATTGGATTCTGATTTATAGGATGCGTTTGGACGGCGCCTGAAACAGAGAACTATTAGTTGAGCATTAGAGCAAGATCTGCCAGGAGTGCGGGTGTTGGAGTGAATTGCTCAGGAAGCTGAAGATGCAGTGTGACAGGGTGGGGGAGAAGGCTTTAATAGTCTTCACCCTACAGGCCTTGGTGCTGACGGAATCATCAGAAGTATTGGGATTCTCTTCTGGCCTCAGGTGGAAGGAGAAGCATGAGAGAAACCCTGGGGCTTAATTTCTCTGTGTGGAGCAGAACAGAGTAACATTTTCTCTTGGTTGCTCCATAATTGTCCGTGGTATTTTGTGTGAGGCAGCTTGCTTTATCTGGAGTGTGGGACAATACAGGCAAAGCAAGGGGTAGAGGCGGATAAGCCTGGGCAGGCTTTGACTCCCCTTTCCTGGGGTGTACTCGGCCCATAGGTTGTTGCTACATCACATCGAATGTGGTTTAAAAAGAGAGTTTCTACAGCTGCGGGTTAGCACTCCACCCAGGCCTAACCCACCCATTACCTCCATTTGACATGATTTTCAGTCTTGAAGAACATGATACATTCATACATGTATGTCTCTGCAGTGGCCCATGCCTCTCACCCTCAGGGCAGGGTAGGTGAGAGAAGTGGGTATGAGAGAACCAGAGTGGCCTTTAGCAAATGCCAGCTCCTCTCTCTTGGCTTCATTTTCTCATCTGTAGTGAGACAAGAAACCCTGAAGTTAGATCCTGTGAGTCACCACACGGCTGTGGATGGATACCTGCTTCTGCACTTTGTTGTCTTGGTCCAGATGTGTGCACATAACACGGCACCCTGCCCCACCTCAACTGAGCAGACAATGGCCCCCTAGTTTCAGCTTTCACATCAAAGCCTATAGTTCTAGTAAGTCTTAGGAGGCTCTCTGTTTCCAGGTCACTGTAGGGTCACAAGGATGAATAAGATATGGCTGCACGTACCACGCTGCAGGTAGGAGGTAGTGGTGTGCTGTGCATAATGATTTCAATGTAAGGAAGAGGCAACTTCTAGCTGGGGTATAGCCTGGATTTCCCAGAGGAACCGTTCGGCCATAAAGTAGTGACTGACCCAGCAGTCCTTCCTGTCTGGTGACAGCAGCTGATTTGCCATCACCACTGTAGCTCAGGGTCTGGCAGACAAGAAGCCATCAAATAGGGACACACCCCTCCGCAGGGGGAAATAGTTTGATAGAGCAAAGGTATATTTTTGCTGTTGCCTAGCAATGCCTATTGTAGGTTTGCTTGGAATGGAGGGGAGCAGGTGACGGGGTGGACTGAGCCTTTGAGCTTTGGGCCACACAGAGTTGCAGCTGGGGATGCTTCATTAGGTCACCTCTGTGGCCCGGCTGGGCCTGATTGCTCCCCTCCAGCATATTCTCCTGGCCTTCATTCAGTGTGGTGCTAAATGGTTTGAACAGTGGGGCACCCATCACTTGCCTGGAGGGAAAATTCCACACTTCGATACATCTCACCAGGAAGACATTTTTCCTTCGCTCCTTTTCATCCTGGGAAATGAAGGGGCAGTGGCCCAGTCTCTGCACACATTTCTCCCTCCTTGTATTTACTCGGTTGGAATGGCTGCCAAAGATCATCATCATTTCTCTCCTTGTGCTCGTCACTTAGCAGTAATAGGATAAAAATCTTTAAGGCTGGAATGGCTAAGCGTAAAAAATGTTCATATTCCCTCAGAGTCAAGGCTATTCCACTAGCTCAGCACAGAGTTAGTGATTCTGCATCAAGGCTGAGGGGAAGGGAGGGGAAACCCATCACAGATACTTAGCTTTTGCAAACAAGCTATCCCCATCTGCTACTTTCTGGTCCCTCCTGTGTGCCATTTTTTAATCCAGGATGTGAGACTATTGACAGTGGCCCTGAGCATCTTAGAGTTCAGGTTGCTCTGGGGGAGGAAGGAAAGGAACAGCAGAAGGGGATTCAGAACCTCCTGGAAGTAGGTCTGCCAGTAGAAACAAATCAGCAGTGCTGGGCACCTGTTTGCACTGCTGCCTTCAGGGCCTTGGATGGACAGGTTCTCTCCAGGTGAGAGAGGAAAGACAGCTAGGATAACACGTGTCTCTGGGGCAGGATTCCTCTCATTCCTGGTCTCCTGATTCCTTGAATGCTGAGTCTGCAGCCCCTGCTGCCACTGCCTGTTCTGAGTTTCTGGGAAATTTCCCAAAGGGGCAATTCCTCAGCCTCTGAAAGGGAATCAGGCAATAACACCTGCTAGTGAGATTTCACTGGGACAAACTGCCTTACCTAATTTGTTTATTGTGCTTTGTTTCCTAGCGACTTCTGCCAACTTTGCATTGTATCTTTCATTTACTTACTCACTGGCTCCTTTATTCCTTCAATCAACATGCTTACTGAGCATTTGCCACAGGCCACATTCTGTGTTAGGAACTGGTCTCCACCACCTAGGAGGGTGTGATCTAGTGGGTGAAGCTGACATGAGACCTATTCCCAGTGCATCAGTGTGGAATGCGCCAAGGGCATTCTTCCTGGACCCTGCAGTTAATGCACAGACTTCTTGCTCTTCTTGCCTTGCCCCAGGTTTCCCTGTAGCTGTTTATGTCTAGGTCATGTAGCAAAACACAGGAGTTAGAAGTTTTCCTTTGCAAAAAGATAAAACAGGCCAAGCTGGCCTGAGTAGAAAAAGAAGTTTCCACGTGGATGAGAGGCTGAGGTTTTATTTAAGGAGGTGGCATTTGGACTGGAACTGAGGCAGACATATAGGGCTTTAGAGCATTACCAGGTCGTAGGTATTTCATGTTGGGAGACGAGCATAAAAAGTGTCAGGAGGTAGACTAACCAGAGTGCTTTGTAAGAATTAGTTGGTTTTCCTAGAGTATGCAGTGATGGAAGAGAGGAATAGGAGAGAACATTCTGAAAGGAAACTTGTCTGGAAAAGTCTTAATTCCAGTTAAAGAGCTTTAGAGTTAACTCAGAAAATGCTAGAGTGTTCTGACTCCCATTCTGTCATTCCCCCACCCTCACTGCAACCCCAGGAGGAGCCCTCAGTGAGTGAGCTGAGCTCGGACCAAGCGGGAGTCCACGTGGGGCAGGGACATGGGGCTCTTATACCAGGGAGTGTGCCGTAGGAGAGGGGAGAAGCGAACACCAGTTCTGGGAGGAAAGTTGCTACCGGAGATCTAGAAAAGGGGCCCATTCTTCATTCCCAAACCAACTACTGTGTTTCAAGACTGCGCACCAGCATGAGCTGTAGAGACCTGGCACTAGAGATTAGCTAACGTCTAGGTGAGGAGGCACAAGCTCAGGGAGGTTAAAAGACTTGTCCAAGTCATATACAGCTAACCTATGCTTGGCTGAAAGTCAAGATCAAGTTTTCAGCTACTAAGGGCACATAGTAAATACATATGCATATATATTTTTCTTTTGTCACAAACATAAAACTCTTCTTATGTCCAAGTTTACTGAGTGAGTGTGTGTTGTTTGACTTGTGCTTTAGAGCAAGAGGAAGAGCATGCATGAGGATTGTGGGTCTTCCTATTACAATAGTTTGATTTTTAGCTTTGCCAAGAGGCACAAAAACAATGCAACATCTGATAGAATAAAGAATGTCATCTGGAGTTGTGTCTCCTGGGCCAGGTCTTGATAGGCAGGTGACACAAGAAGAACCTTGTGTGGCTTTGCAGGGAAGCAGGTCACTTGGCTCTGGGGGGTGATTTCCCTTCTTTCTCCCTGGGTTTCCTACCTTTATTTCACATTATCTGGGGCATAAGCGAAGGAAAGAGGAACGCAGAGAGGTGTACAAATATGTTCAGTTTCAGGATGGGAAACTGACTTGGGTTAAATATTTGCCATGAGGAATTTACTCTACAAATTACTAAGTGTAAGACTATTAGGGATATGTCAATGAAAAGGTAAGTTGAAATATGGATTCTCCAAATGAATAGGCCCCCAGGTGTCCAAGTGAGGACTCCTTTCCTTTCCTGTCCTCCCCAGGCCACTGGTCCATGCCCACTTTATGGATGACAGCTAATGAGTGGCATGTTCCCTTGAAAATATGCTCTGCCCTGTAAACTCAGGGTTGCAGCAACACCACAAGAAAAATGGTGTTGGTTCTCTCATCTGAATATCTCTGTTAAAAAGTGGTTTTCAGATGTGTACCTCTCCATGACAGAAGAAGAGGGCTAAGGAGGGAGGTTTGCAGTCTACATTCTGGGCCAACCAGTTTAGTGCTATGGGGAACAAAGACAGGGTAAGGAAGACATTGATGTTGAAGGTGGATGCTGCCTTTGCCTCTTCCATAGACTGCATTGCCTCCTTCCAGTTTCATAGCTTTTGAAATTTTCCTTTAAAACCAAAATCTGCACCAAGACCAGAGTCTTTTCTTAACTAGAATTTTATTTCTTAACTAGAATTTTTATTGACATATAACACACACACACACACACACACACACACACACATGCGTTTCCTTGTACACAGCTTTCCTTTTTCTTAGATCAAGAAAAAGAACATTATCAGCTGCCAGAAGTTACTTTTGTGCCCTTTACTTGCCCATAAGTAAACTCATTTGGCTTCAAACACTAGAGATTAATGTTGCTTGTGTTTGAACTTTATATAAGTGAAGCTGTACACTGTATACTCCATGTGTTTGACTTTCCCCTAGATTGTCCCTGTGAAATTCAGCCACATTTTGCAAGATATACTTTCTTCCTTCTGACTGCTGTATAGTATTCTTTTGTGTGAATATATTACAATTTACATATCTGTTCAAATGTTGGTGCTTATCTAAGGTTTTTCCAGTTTGGGGCTATCGTGAATGGAGTTCTTATGATTAGATTTTGGTGAATACGCATGTGTTTCTGCAGGGTGTGTTTCAAGAAGCTTTGTCAACACTGTCCCACATGCAGCGAAGTGGCCGGAGCAGAGTTCCAGCAGTTCCATCTGTCTCACCAGTGGCTTGCTGTTGTCTGTCCTTCCCACTGTAGCCTTTCTGAAAGCGCATAGTGGCACCTTACTGCTTCACACTGGTCTCTTCCCAGTGTATCAGTGAAGCTGAGCGCCCATTTATAAGCGTGTTGGCCATGTAAATCCTGATCAAGTGTTTTGCCCTTCCCTTTCCATTTGTCTATGCTCTTCGCCCAAAAGCCAAGCCTGATTCTAGTCCTTTATCAGCCACTTGCTTCACTGCTGGTTGTTTTTTTGTATTTTGCCTGATATTCTGAGGCAGTGTAACAAAGTAAGGGGAGAAAGACAGCTGGACTGGGCATCAGAAGACTTAGGTCCTTTTTTTTACTTGTCTTTTCTTGGAGTGCTGGGGATGGAACCCAGGACCTCATGCATACTAGGCAAGTGTCCTACCTCTGAACCACCTCCCTAGTTCAGACCTGGGTCCTTTCCTAAGATAATGCCCAGCAATCCCATTAGCTGCCTGGTATCTACTGCCATACATCTAAGATGAAAGAAGTAAGGCAGAGATGGTTATTAAGGTCACTTCCAGTTCTGTCTGCTGGTTTGTACTCACTTCTGCTGGAAGTGAGAATATGCAGGAACTGGCTTATGGGCGGAATCAGGTTGAAAGCTATTTCCAGAAACATGATGCTGTCCTGCTCGGCAGTATCTCCCCTCCCCCAAGCCCTGGATTAATCTTTCCCCTCACACACTCCCCTCCCTAACAGGACTCAAGGGCCCTGCAGAACCATTAGCGCAGTCCTTTTTTATTGCTACCCTGTCCATTTCCTTGCACCAGCCCTCTCCACCCTCTACATCTTCCTCTCAGTGGAGGTCACCAGAGCCCTCCCAGCCTGAGACACAAGCGAGGCTAGTTTGACACGTTCTTTCACTTGTCTGAAAGCCCTGGATCTAGGAACACGGGCGTTTCACTCCTAGAGCTGGCCCAGCTCATGGACAGCAGCTTGACTGCATAGGGTAGCCACTTGCCCACTCTTTTCAGTCTAGAAGAGGGAGCTAGAACAGCAGGCTTCTTCCTTTTAATACTCACAACACAATCAGGTGCTGCTGCCATTTCCCCCCAGTGCTTCAAAGAACTGTTGTCTTGTGTGATTTAAGGTACGTGCCTCTAATCTTGGGAAGGAGCAAGCAAAATTAACTTGAAGAAATCTGAGGATGCTTGGGGCTGGGACCAGAGTACCTGGGGCAATATTCTTAAATAAAATGTTGAGCCACACAGTAAGTACTTAGAATACAGCTACTTATGCCGTGTACTTATGTATGACTTTACAAAAGTGCTTTCCTGTCCCTTTCTTGTGACTTCCTCAGTAGCCCCCTGAGTTTCCAGGTTATGGCCATCTCAGGGCAGGAAGCTGAGGTCTGAGTAAGGAAACTGGTAGCCTAAGGTGGGGCTTGATCTCCTAGCTCTGGGAGATCTGAGGTAAAACCACTCTGCTACTTACTAGCTGGTCCTTAGGTGAGTTACTCAAACTCCCCATGGCACAGTTTCTCAATGTATGAAATGGGAGTCTTGATGGTACCCAGAGGGAGGTGAAATAATTCGTATCAAACATTGAGCATAGTCTTTTTTTAAAGCATAGTCTTTAATGTCCAGAAAGTACTTGGTAACTATTAGCCATGGCCATGAGTGGTCAGATTAGTCCTAGCATAAGGATCAGCATTAGCATTAGGCCCTGTGATCTTTCCACGCTGTTCTGTAGCAGTGGCAAAAGCTCCACAGAAAAGTAGGGCAGAGAAGGGGCAGATCCAGGGCTGAGAAAAGGGTGACCAATGCAGATGAGCCTGGGGAGGCCCTGGGTTGGTATCTGCTCTCCTGTCTGCGTCAGGGTGCTATGGCTCCCGTGAGTTGGGCTAAGTTGAGACTAAGATGTGGGCAGGGAGTTCCTTCTGAGCTCCTGGCTCAGCCTTGGCTCCCAGCGCTGAGAGTTCTGCTTGTCTGAATGTCAAACTTACTTTAAAAACTGGAAAGCAAAATAAGTGATGAGGCAATTGCGACACCATGTGTGGTGAGGTTTGTGTTTGGAAGATGCTGGGGATAGGAGCTGAGGCCAGCAGAAGGAGTGATGCAGGGCCCAGGGCCAGCAAGTACAAAGTGTGTTCGAAGGAGATGAAAAGAGCAGGAGAGGAGATGACAGCTGGGGGTGGGAGAAGCTATGCGAAGGAGGCCCTGAGCCTGCCATGGTGCCAGACAGTAGGACGGTGTGAGGAGAGCCACGTGAGGCCCAGGTGGCTGGGAAACCAATTGGGCGTGTAGACAACTAACAAAAGAAAGCTTGGGGTGGGTATCACTTGGTCAGCCAGAGCTCCCCGGGCCAGTGAGGGGCAGGGTCTGTACATGCCACTGGAGGTTAGCATGGGCGTCCTGAGGCTTCAAGAGGAGCCCACTCTGGTGACTGAAGCTTTATCATAGTGAAACCACGCTCATCTTCTAACCTGTCTGAGCCTGCAGTACCTGTAAAGCAGCCAGAACAGACAAGCTGTCTCCTTCCTCCCGCTTTCCTTCTTCACTGCCTTTCTGGATGCAGCACATAGCTACCTCCTTCTCTCCATAGCCCAAGCTCGCTGAGTCTGCCTGGCCCCTTCTCTAAGCAAGCTCCTCTTTGCACTGAGATCTCTTCCTTCCCAGGCCAGGTCCTCCCATTCACCCTCATATCCGTGAAGCCATCTTCCTCTCTCAGCTTCATTTCATTCAGTCGGCCTCTTGTGGTCACCACCAAGCTCTGACCCCCACCCCACATTCCATGCATACACCCCCACCCCTCCACCAAGAGCTTTCCAATGCAGAGTCCCTCCCCGGACACCCTTCACTGCTGTCTGTTCAAAGCCCTGCTAGTGTTTACTTCCACCAGTGGGCTTGTTTCCCAACTGTGCCACGAGGATTTGGCCTCCCTATTCTCTGCTACCCTCTCTATTTAGGATACTTTTTCATCTTTGAACAATCTGGATGGAGAGTCCCCTTTCTGGAATGACATCTGTCCCCTTTGCCCGAGTTCAGCATTCCCTTCTGTATTCTCGTGCCCACTCTGCGCAGCACTCATCACCCAGCATTGCAATCTGTAGTCTCCCTCTCAATTCTCTTATGACATGGGACAAGGAAGTTGGCTTATCTCTGTGTCTCCAGAGCCCAGTAGAGTGCTTGGCACTCAGACTTCTCCATCAGTGTTAGCTCAGTGGATAGATTCCTTCTCCAGCTGTCCACTGAATACAGTACTTGGGAGTGCAGCAGTGGGAATGAACCCTCAGAACAGAGCTAGAAAATCAAATCACAGGAAATTTAAAGCCACTTTCACTCCACAAAGATTTCATGTGTTTGCCCATAAATCTAAGCCTGTAATCGGCAAACACGTATTGATCATACTGCTCCCCTGACATGTGGTAGGCCCCTTGTATGTGCTCTCTTAGTTAAGCCTCACAACTTTGCTATGATCCTGGTTTTAGACATGAGGAAATTGATGCCAGTAGACTGAGTAGCCTGCCCATAGGAATGTCGAGATGTAGAACAGTGGCCCTGCCCACAAGAAGGCAGGGAAGGACTGCCTAGGAAGGTAGCCTGCGGTTCAGAAAGGGAATGGGAATATCGGACTGCCCACAAAGACTTTGGTGGAGGAAGTGGTTTGAGCTGAACAGCAGTTACAACTCAGGCAGCCCAGAGGTGGTAGAAACAGGGAGGTGTGTGGGGTCATGACACAGGGCATGGCCATGGACTACGTATGGACTGGTTTGGTAGGAGCTGGCGGCTTCTGTGAGAGAAGTGGAACAGGGCTGGTGTGCAAGACTGGAAGGTTGACCCTGTGGTAGAGGCACTGGGATGCTGGCCAAGATTTGGCTTCAAGTGGCATCTGAAGGTCACATGGGGAGAGTCATATGGGGAAGGCAATGCCTTAGGAAGGTTGCTGTGAAAAGAGGGAGGAGGAAAGGTTTGGGGCCAGGGGCTTCGGGCAGGAAGGGTTTTCAGAAGCTGGATGGCAGAGCTGGTGCACAAGGAGGGCTTGGGAGATGAAAGTGAGTAAAAGGAGGTGATGGAGGCAGGTTTCAGGGTGGGATTGACTTGGGGGTGGGCTGACTGCAGGAAAGTGTGGGCCTTTTGCTTGTTACCCTTTCACACAGAGCATACCATCGAGAGTCCCTGGAGAGGAGGTGTGAGACACCTGACCCTCAAGCAGACCACTTCTGAGCTTGGGGTGCCCTCCTTGAGTCTGCTCTCTTTACACCTAGAGTCGTAGTCTGTAGGTCTGATTTCAGCTGCTTCCTCGTGAGGAAGTTTCTCTGCTTAGGCAGAAGGGGAGAATGGTTGTTCTCTGAGCCTTTAGCTAGAGGGCCTAGGAAATATCATGAAATTGCGCCAAGGTTACATTAGGAGAGACTGTCCTTTAGCAAGTGAGGGTCACCCAGCTCCATGGTTTTCCAACTTTCCAGAACCTTCTAGTACACAGTCTTTAAGACAGAAGATGGAGAGAAAGGCCACTATGAAATAAGGTTTGAGAGTCAGTGAGTCTGGATGGTCCCAATGGGTGTTCAAGTAGAACTGGTGAGACAGAATCCAGAGCGTCTGGTTTCACACTGAGGCTCTGTTACTTACTGTATCCTCATAGTCCTCTGCAGTGAGAAAAGGAAGCACAGCACCTACCTCAGAAGTATTGTGCAGAGTTAGAGTTTTGGGAACAATACCTGAGACACAATGAGGATTCGATAAATGTTATCTATTATTACTGTTCTGCAATGTGATTGAAGCTGGGCTAAAATAAGACATTTTAGCCCAGGAGCTCTGGATACTGAGGAATCTTTTTCAGGAAACATTGCAAAAGTAAGCCTTAGCCCACCCCACCCTTTCTGGTCTCAGCAAGGTTCTGTTTTTATCTTTGGAGAACAGTCTCCTGTGCTCACATATATGCACATACGCACAGGTCTGTGCGCACACACAGCTGCCATCTAGGCGGTGTTGAAACCACCTGACATAGGTCCTGACAAGATCCCAGGTGTTTTCTCTTTGCAGCACTAAGAGAGTTGCTGACCTTCCTGGGGAGGAATGGCCTCTGCTCCTTAGGTTCCATCCAACTGGTGTCCCGCTTACTACCAAGGGGCTGGCCAAAATTAGTTGTCTAGAAATACACAGTGGTTGTCTTGGTTACTATTCTCTCGTTGCTGAGACAAAATACCCAACACCCAAAATGAAGGAAGGAAGGTTTATTTAGCTTACAGTTTGTGGAGGTTTCAGTCCATATTTGGCTGGTTCAGAAGTAGAGTGGCACATGGCAGAGGGCAAACTGTTCAGGGCAGCAGACCACAGCAAAACAGTCAGCCAAAGGGAGGAATGGCTGCAAGCAGCCTCCTTTTCTCCCCTACATTGTAAATAGCTTACTCCCACCCAGGGGGCGTGAACCTCTCACATAATCTCCATGCCCTCCTCTTCCACAGGCTCAGGATGTTTACAAAGTAAGCACCCCAGCTTCCTGCTGAATCACTCAGTTGTACCTCCAGATTCCCCAAGTTGACACAATGTATCAACCATAACAGTGGTTTTTCATTAGAAGGCCTAAGGTAGCCAAAGGAACCTGCATCCTCCGAATCTGGTGGGTGTTCCGAGCCCAGATTGCACCTGTCTGCACAGGCAGCAGAGGGCCCAATGACCTAGATCGGTGGTGTGAGCCTATGGCATGCCTGCCCAAGCAGGCTGTTTGTATCACTGAAAGCTCTGAAATGTTCACCATCACAGATCCTAGACCAATGGCCAGAGATTGGAAAAATCATACCTGCTCACAAGTATCAGAAGCACTAACAACAGAATTCTGCTAGTTGCAGGACAAAGAACAGAGGCTGTCTTGTTATCTGTGTTAGTATTTCTATTGTCGGCTGGGTATAGCAGCAAAAGTACATCATGATTTAATAGAGCAAACTTTTGAACTGTACTTTCGGATGCCAGTTGGTAAATTAGCACAGTTTGGCTGCATAGAGCTTAGGGAGAGGGAGACGATAAGGGAGATTTCTTTAGAACTAACTTGTACAATTTAAAGAGCTATTGATTGTTCTGAGATCATGGCGTTTTCTGGTATTTAAGTATCCTTTTTTTCATGAAATTATGATGGAATTTCTAAAAACATTCTTTCCTAAAAAAAAATATCATAAAGCTAACAGTGGTTTCTATAGCATTTTTGTTTTATTCCTGCAAAATAATCCAAGAGACCATTGTCTGACACTAAAGTTGACATTTTAAAGTGAATAATATACAAATTAAAATCAAGTAACCACTTTAGGACAGTGATATCCAACAGAGATGGGTGTGAGCTTCATATGTCACTTAAAATTCTCGAGAAACCATGTTTAAAAAAATAAAAAAGCAAGCAAAATTTAATGATGTATCTTATTTACTCCAATATATCTGAATATTATCATTTCCACATGCAATCAACATAAAAACAAACTTGTAAGCTACTATACATTCCTTGTCATACCAAGTCCATGACATCTTGTGCATATTTTGCACTTACAGTGTATCTCCATTAAGTCTGGACATATTGCAAATACTCAGCAGCAGAATGAGGTCAGTGGCTGCCATGGGGGAGTGCATGTCTGGAAGAGCATCTGAGCCATAGTTAAATGGATTCAGCTCTTCTGAATCAGGTTGGGAAGTATTGCTCATCTTTCCTGGGACTTTGGTAAAGAAGAAAAACATGTAGGCTTTTAAACTTAGCTGAATATTTCCAGAGTAACCAAAAGTAAAAACACTCCAGAGACAACACAAGCCCAGATGTTGTGCCAGGGCAACCTTGGTCCAAAGTTCCCTTGCTCCCCATCATTTCTCCATACACCAGGTTCTAGGCTTCAGCTGTGCTTACCTAACTGATCTCTTTTCTTACAGCACTCCTGACCTTGACCTTTGCCAACTACAGCTCCCTTGTGCTTGTGTCACCCATACCTTGGCCAAGGATTTCTCCCTTCTGTCTTTGGTCTCATGGAAGCCTCGCCTGCTTCTGGCCCACTTACCCATCCACTTATTCTTCAGATATCTATCATTTGTCTCCTATGTTTAGTCACCAAACTAGACACTGGGTTTTCACCTCTAAATAAGTCTTTGCCTGCATTATTGCAACAGTCAGCAGAAAAGACAGGGAAGTAATTTTCCAGCAGTTGGTAATACATTGCAGTAGTGGAGTGAATGCACAGTCCTAAAGAGGTGCATTGGAAAGGCCTCGGGAGATCAAGAAATGCTCCCAGGAGATATAACTTCTAGGCCACAATTAGAAGAGGGAAAAATAGCTTGGCTTTGTTTGGAGAGTGTTTTGCAGACTGTATTAGTGCATTTTTCATCATTGTAACCAAAATACCTGCCGTGCAACACTTAAAGGAGAAAACGTTTATCTTAGCTCACAGTTTCAGAGGTTTTCATCCATGGTTAACTGGATCCAGGGCAGAAAAGGTAAGGCAGAGGAAAGCTGCTCAACTCATGGCAGCCAAGAATCATAGATCAGGAAAGAAGAGCCCAAGAGGGAGGGGCCAGGAACCAGATCTCATTTCCAGACCCAGGGCTCACCCAGCAGTGCTTTCCTAATCTCCTACGTGACTCTCAGGCCAATCAAGTTGCAAATTAAGATTAGCCATAACAGATACATGGGAAAGAGGTGATGCTTACAGAGGTCCAGAAGAGACAGAGAGCAAGTCAAGTGGAATATAACTAGAGCTTAGAGGTTTTGGCAGGCAGGGATAGAAGGGCCATTTAGTCCAGGCCATGATTAGCAACCTCAACTTTGTTTTGTGAGCAGGTAGGTGGGTTTGGAAGGTATATCAGATGCATTTTTAGAACGATCATGCTAGCTACAGTGCACAAGATAGATCAGAAAGGGATAAAGCTAGTTAGGAAGATGCTGTAGTTATTTAGAAAACATGATGGGACTGTAGAGAAACAGCTAGACAAACAGATAAGGAATTGACAAGACTAGGTTTAACTAGATGGGGTGTTCATTTGGGAGAGGGTGGAGGGGTTAGAGCATATCTGTGGGGGACGTGGTAGAGGGTGAACTGGGGAGCTCAGAGTCAGAAGTCAGCAGTCAGCAGTCTTTGCCCAGGTGTGGGAAGCAAAAGATGGGTGAAGAAATCATTCCTGGTGACGCTCAGGAGTAAATGCTCACTAGCAAGTCAGTTAGAACTGGGGTAATTAGCAAACCAATGGAGAAACTGAAGCTTTGGAGATAAGATGATACAGAGAGAGGAAGGATGGAGAGAGGGCCTGGGAGACAGTGTTGGGAACAGCAGGATTTAAGATGAGGAAGGTAAAGGAAAGCACCTAAGAAGAGGTTAGCTGTGCTAGGTTAACTCATCAAAGTCAAAGAATGGGCTGAGCACTTACTAAAATGTGGGACCCTCAGTGAGAAGATAAAGGCTGCAGAGTTTCCAGTAGACTTAGCAACATGCAGAAGCTGTAGAGTCCTTGACTGGAGTATTGTGGTAGGCAGAGGGCACATGAATACAGAGATGGCTCATAATGCTCTGTGAACTGGCCTGGAAACTGGAGTCTCTGTGCCTGGGACCTGGGGCATCTTTGTGCTGCTTGATGGGGTACACCAAGCCTGAGTACCTTCAAGAAACTAAGCAAGTTCAGTTGCTAAGAACAAGAAGAGCTTAGCTCTGCTGCTAGAGGGTGGCTTTGGGCAGGCAGTTCACTCACTGTTCGGGATCCCAGTTTTACTTGTGTGTAAAAAAGGAGGCAACTGGAACCCATGTTTTTTAATCTTGTGTTCCATGAAGTTTTGTTTGGTAGAATATGTATTGTTTCACTAAATGTATATCTCAGCAAGTATGTGAGCTCCCGTTCAGTATGAAGGATTATGTACTTGGAAAAAGGAAGAAAGTTGGAGAGGGAAGGATGGTGCAGGTTTTGAGGTAGAAGTTTGGTAAAATTAAAATTTTAACAGGTTCCTGTGCAGTAGTGAATCACCACAAAAGGGTGGTAATCCAATATTTATCTAGTATTTCTCATTTACCAGACTTACCTGACCTTTCTCTACTTTATTCACCAAGTATGCATAGGCGTCTCCTATAAGTTCTGTATAGCCACTTGCAACGGAGGGGATCCTTAACTACGTTTCCTGGTTAATTGCAGCAACCTAGCACTTTGCTTGAGGCCAGAGAGAGTCCTCAAGCTGATCATAGTCCAAAAGTAAGAGACAGAGATTGAAACCGAACAATATGGTCTCATATCATAGTGTACCCCTTTCCTAGTCCTAGTTTATCAGGACAGACCCCAAGGGGGATTCTTAAATTGCCAAGAGAAAAGGCTTACTGAACTGATTTCGAGGATCATCATTTGGATCTACAGCTTGCAATTAATCAGACAGTGTCAGTGACCTAGAAGTGTCAAGTTGTAGGTTTTCTTAAAAATCTAATGCTACTAGAAGTATGTAGCTTAAAAAAAAATCCAGAAAGGGCTCTCAAGGGACAAGAAGTAAACCACAGACCCTCAGCTGGTTTGTCTGAGAGCGATTCAGGCAAGAATATGATGGTGGCTAGGTACAAGGGAATGCATAGGTTGGCCTCAGTAGGCCTACACTGAGACCAGGTGTCCTGTCATTGGCTTTGTGCTCTGGAAAGGGAGGAATGTCTGTGGTAGCTCCTAAAATGATCTTTCTTAACTGGGTTTCTGTTTCTGTAGGATAATTTATCCCTAAAGCCATAAGATATCCATGTTGTGAAACAACTTCTTTCTTGTGCTTGTGGATGGCCCAAGTCAGGTAACATCCTTGGGAGAAGTGAGGAAGTAGTCACCCAAGTCATAACTTCCCTCTGCATTAGGAGCTCCAGGCACCCCTTACCAGCATCATCTTGTGAATGGAGGCCAGTGGAATGTAGATAAAGGGTCCCATGAGGTTCTGGGACCAGTGTGATGAAAAAGAGGGGATTAGGGATTGGGAACCGGTGCCTGGCTCTTTTCCTAAGTACAGTACCAAGGAATTGCCCTCACTCAGGGGAGTGGGAAACCCTACTGGACATTTTTAGGTATCTCAGTGCCTGTCTTTTTTATTTATTGGTGTATAAGCAAGTTATCCTAAAACTTAGAGGCTTAAAAGAACATTTATCATCTCATAGCTGCTACAGGTCAGGAATCCTGGCATGGCACGTTGGGTTCTCTGCTCAGGAATCCTAGCATGGTATAAGTGAGTTCCTCCTATCAAGGGGGCATTTGAGGTCATAGTCATCCTGGGGCCTGACTGGGAGAAGATCCTGTTATTAAGCTTACTCGTGTGGCTATTGGCATGATTCAGTTCCTTGAACGGGAATGAGAGGCTCTTCACCGTGGCAGCTTGCTTCACCAAGATGTGCAAGCCAGTCTTGTTTTATCTAATCACAAAAGTGATGCTCCCAGAGCCCAAGGCAGGAGAATCACAAATTCAAGCCTAACCTGGGCAACTTAGTGACTTAGTAAGATCTTATTGCAAAATTTAAAAAAAAAACTAAAAAGGGCTGGGGTTATAGTTCAATGTGAAGGCCCTGGGTTCAATCCCCAGTGCCATCACCCACACAAGCGATGTCCTGCCACTTTCGCTATCTCCTGTTCCTTTTTTTTATTTTATTTTATTTTATTTTATTTTATTTTTTTTTTTTTTATTTTAGAAACATAAAAGTACAAAAACATATTGACAAACAGACACCCATTATCATAGAAAATAGTACAATCACAACTAATCTATAGACAAGGTGATATGGTCTCAACAGTAGTTGTTGCTTTATCCATTGATATCTTCGAATTGTAGATGTATGGACCCATATACAGACATGC